>VWZS01008412.1:17565-46226 GCA_013397075.1 Rhabdornis inornatus | reverse complement strand
CAGGAAAATGAACTGTAAAAAAAAAAAAAAAAAAAAAGCATTCATTACTTTGAACTAATGATTCCTTAGCATCTTTGCTTTTTGAGACTAGACTCTCTTCAGTTTATTTTTAAATTAATTGGAAATCCAGCACTTTTTGCCCAGGACTTTCTCTGCAAAATCCTAGAGCCTGAGGTCTCCTTCCCTCCTCCCCCTCCTCCAGCTTCTGTTTGCAGAGCATCATTATCATTATGTAATGATGTTTCTGTCGAGCTAGCAGAATTGCATAGTAAAGCGCATTAACCTGGCGATAACGGATCACTTACATTTTTTATCATGATCTATTGCCGAGTTAGCACACCGGGCCACTTCCAACAGCACCACGCACTCGATAAATTAGTGTGCTGGCCTAGAACTTGTGATGGAATATTGTTTGGATTTCAGGTGGCTCTGCAACTAATTGTATTTTTCCCCATCTGTTTGCTTTGCCTTGACTCTGGGCTGTCGAGTGAGGAGAGCCTAGGGGATGGGCGAATAAGAGAACTGCCTGCGTAAGATTTATCCCTTGGCACTAATTGTCTCACCCTCTGCTTCATTAGGACCTCTCCCATCAACTCATTCCCTCTCGGTAGCCTCCAACTCTGCCTGATCCAGGCAAGGTGCTGGTCCTGTCCTTACTCTTTGTTGGGAGACAAGGTTTTCTCAAGGCTGTCAGCAGTTTCTGTACCCGGATCAGCTCAGAAGTCCTGCATCTCTGAAATGTGTCTCAGACAAATCTGGAATAGGACTGGGCGCTTCAAAGTTTTGGCTGAACACAGTACTGGTCTCATTTACAAACCCACATGCCTCAGGGGAAAAAAAAAAATCCAACTCCCAAAGCATGCATCAAGCCACAAAAGAATTCAAACTGCTTAAGCGACTAACAGCAAAGCCCATACAACTTCTAGGACTTCACAAAAAAAAAAAAAAAAAAAAAAAAAAAAAAATTAATTCATTGGGCTTTTTTTGTGAGGTTAACACTGGAGATTCTTCCCAGTGTAAATCGACAAAGTCTCTGCACAATGATGGCAGAAGCAAGAGATGGATACCTGCAATCCTTGTAGTTTACCTGACAGGCCAAAGAAAGGACATACATATTGCTACACCCTCTTTGCTCATAGCTTCTTCAGCAGACACCCCAGACACAGAAGGGTTTCTTGTGTCCTTTTCCTTGAAACCCTCATTTATTTCCCTCACACTTCAACGATCAGGGCCAAAAATAAATCATATTGTCACTACTCACATCAGACCTACACAGCCAGATTATGGCACCGGGTATCTCTGTGCACAGTCCTTTGAGAGCTGCCCTGTTATTCCTGCAAACTAAGCAGGTCACTAGAGAGACCTAGAGGTCCCAATTCTGGAAACTTATGCATGTAATCCTTGTGCCACTGCTGACCACAACAAGTTTATTTGTGTACTTAAAGTTAAAAAACTTCATGAAGTGCTTGCAGGATCAGAGTCCTATTTCCCTGGATGGTAGTTCTGCTGCTGGTAAATAAGTGCCAGGAAATAGAGCAGAGACATGCTGGTTTGTGCATCCCCAGGCACACAGAAGACACAAGCAAACTCTAATATTTACCAACCTGAAAAAACTGTAAAAACCTGGAGTTTCCAGCTTCCCTGACAGTACTAGCAGGAGAAGAGTGAAATAAATTAAATAATCATGCCATAAATACTAATTAATTGCCATTAAAAAGTACTCAAATCGTTTAAAAGAAAAATGCAGCCATTAATCAGAATAGCTCAGGTACCTAAATAAATATTTACTATTATGCGTGCATATTTAATCTACCTACCCATCAAAGACTAATGCTCTCTTCCTTGCCAGTGAGGCTTATTAACATCCTAGAGGGATAAAACAGCATCCCAGAACTGTGCAGGAATGTGGCATAGGGATTTAGGAGTAAGACAGTTGCATAGGCAGAAGCATAAGCCAGCAAAGGTGGTGCTATATTTAGCCTTACATCCAGGAATAACCTCATCTTATTACTTGTGTTTAAACTAACAGCTCTAGGCCCTAATACCCAAACTCATTGTCCCAAGCAAGCCCTTCTTAATGGATAGATCCCATCCTGAACATCTCCTAAGCCTACACATCAAAGTCTTCTCAAGGCTGGGATTTAACATATTATATTAATGAGAATTACTTCCAAGGAGCTCTGCAAGAACAGATCTATCCATAGCTTTCGGAAATCAAAAACAAAAACAAACAAAACAAACAAACAAACAAAAAACCTAACAAACAAATATAAAAATATATGTCTGAAGTCTGCTTAGAAGTTATTTTTTAGGGAGGCAGGTTGGAACAATTTTCAGGAGAACAAAAATCAACTAGGAAATAAAAAAATACTACTGCTAAGCTTTAATGGGGGGGGAAGGTATAACTAGTTTTGTTTGAGACGCACAGTCCAACTCAAAGCTCATAAACAAGAAATAAGGATACTCGCAATCTGAAACAAAGAGATTTAACAGTCTACTACCTATTACAAAATAGACTCTTTAGGGCCTTTGCAATGTTTCTACCCCTTGTGTTAAGAAGTCATCCCTCCAAAAGGTAGGGTAGAAAGTGCTCTCATAGAAGGGAAACTTTGACAAAATGCAGCTTGTGGGAAGGAAATGGTAAAAAGGCATTGGGCATGGGGCTTGTGTATGATGCTTGTGGTGCAGTCCTGGACTTGTGGCCTTCTGCTTTTGGAGTAAATTGTTTTTCCAAGTGTCTTTAGGGAAAATTAAATATAAACAATTAATAAATATTGGAAAGACTATTTTTAATTGTTCACAGGAACATTTGTTATGATTGCTATTATATCTAATAAAATAAATGTTTGGAAACGTTTTGAAGTTTTTTTCTAGCTTTGTTTATTTTTTTTTTCCTAATTGGGCATTGATAATTCTCCCATGAAATACAAATAGATTATTCAGTAGTGACAAAACTAAGAAAGACCCAAAGGGCAAGCAAGTCAGTTAAGTTTATAAGGAGGGTTTACTGCAATAATTGTTTGGTACAGTTTTCTAAAACCTCTTCTAACTACTATATGTAGAGAGAGTCAAAAGGCTGTGAGCAAGAAGGGGATACTCCAGAAGCTAAGCTTTTTTAAACACAGCTGCCTGCAGAATATCAAATACTTTTCCTGCTTGCTAACTTCTCTGATGTGATATTTGCTTCTGTTGAAAGTGAATTTCAGAGCTTAAACATTCCTTAGCAGTTAAGGAGTTACTACCTTATAGCTCTAATTCACCAAGTTCCATTCCTATTCCTCCTGAAAGAATTAGGCAACCACATTCTAGGTGGGCAGCAAATGAATTTATACTCATAAATGAAAAAATAAGGAAGTATTTCCATTTTAGAGACCAAAAAGAGCTTAATTCAAAACCTGAGTCAGGTGTATACCTTCAAAGGGATTTCAACAACAGGTCTACTATGTAAATAACTTTTTAGATGCAACTCTATATCACCCTTGCTTTGGATGGACCATTAATGATAGCTTTCAAAAGGAAAAAGTTAAAGTTCAGAGAAAAGAGAAAGGCTTTACAGCCGACACATGAGCTGTAGCTTTATTGGTTTTGGCAAAGTAATGTGAATTTGTACCAGCTGGGAACCTTCATGAGAAATGCAGTGAGTGGGAACCAGGTCTGATATAAGAAGGAGCTCTTGCCTCCATGTGAAATAATTTCAGGACAGCTGTCAGGAGCAGGAGCAGAGCTTTGCAGAGAAGACTGCTAAAGTCCACCTTAATTTCTGAGAAAAAAAAAAAAGTATATCCCCTCTCTGAACTATGTGAAAGAACCCCTTTTTGTCTGAATCCTCTATTGTTGCACCTTCTCTAGATAATCCTGACAGGACTAAGAGCAATTTTCAGGAACTAATTTGGCGGGCTTTAGAGGAAACAGTAGAAAGTGCTAAGAAATCAATTGCCTGTCTTATACTTTGCCAGAAATGAAGTGGGATTGCAAGGGGAATAAAAAAAAAAAAAAAAAGGTTTTGACTCAAAAGTTTGGATACACCTCCACTAGAGGAATTATGTAATGGAGAGGCCTATGAAGGTGTTTAGTGTTAAGGAGCATAGACATGAAATATCTGTTCACAGTTGACAGCATGTGGACAGTGTCTTCTAAACCTGGTGTTTATTCTGTGACTATAAAATTGATATGCCTTGTTCACAGGTTGCTGTGGTGGCAGCTGAGAGAACCAATGTTGTTTCAGTGTTTTCAAAAAAAGGAAGACTCTCTTATCACTCACCTTTCAGTAGTGTTGAAGAATCTCCTGATGACATTGTGTTTTTGTTGCTTTGTTTTCTGAACAGCGTATGTGCTGCTCTGCCCTGCCCTGTGGCTCTGTGCAGCCAAACAGGGGAGCAGAAAATGGGAGCAGCTCCACGTGGTTCAGATGCAGCCTGGGACTTGCATATGCGAAGATGGAGCAGGTGTGACTGTCACTGTAACTGCGTGGGGTCTCTTGCATGAGCAGTCCAGCGTGTGTGTCTGTCTCAAATCTACGTCAGCCTTCCAGCTGTGACACTTTCCAAAGATCTTTGCAGGAGGGGGATAAGCTAACCTTGGTGACTCTGGCATCCCCTTGAGGAGAAAAGTCCTCCTAGGATGTTTCAGACAGAAGACCTTAATGCGAGCAGTTTAGATTTGTTATAGAACTCCTTAAGTTTTGATATCTTGTGGGTTTTTTCCTGATTCTCTTTTAGGATTTATTGTTGTTCTGTTTTGCTTTAAGTGTAAGGCAGGTTCAAATCAATGTTTTAGAAAACAGCAACTTGATTCTTTGTCCTTGGCCCCAGCCTGTTTTTCTCTGCAAAGAAGAAATGCGGGTTTTTTGGGTTTGTTTTTTTTGCTTTGCATGATTTTGTTTTGTTTTGTTTTCTGCCAACTCTTGGAGAAACTAGAAGCTTTGTTTCCAGCCTGGTTTTTAGCACCAAGGAGATTTTAACAGAAAATCCTCAGAAAACCCAGTGCCCTAAACATTTCAGATAAACATTTGTCTTGTATATTTGTGTGGAGAGAGAGAGAAAGAGGTTTTGGTTGGGGATTTCAGGCACAGAGGAGAGCAGGCAGCTGCTCTGGGTGTGCTGAGCACAGCAGGGCAATGCTGGTGCTGGAGGTGGCTCTCTGGACCAGCACAGGTGAGTGAGTGCCCCACCAAGTACATGGCAGTGATTGGATGTGACAGCTACTACTGTTCCCAAAACAAACAGCGTGCACCAAAAAAGAATCAAGGTGGTGCTTTGGATGCTGCAATAGCCGGAGATAAAAAATGTTTTGCTGCTTCTTGTGTCTTAATTCTAGAGCAGAGATTTGAGAAAATGATGCTCTGGTAAGGGCATTTATGCGTCTCAGAGGAGACCTCAGATCTGGGCCCTGTTCCAAGATACGGATTCATTAGAGAACCAGTATTTATGCTGATGGAATAGGTACTTTTGGGGTTGAGTCGAAACTGAGCAGGGCCTTTGAGGTTGGGACATAAGCACCACAAATTATGGTCTAGACATATTTATTTATTTATTTGTTTGTTTGTTTGTTTGTTTATGGCTGTAGCTCCAGCCTTATCATATATTTCAATTTCTCTTACGCTACTGGGGACAGAAGCAGCTTTTACTTTCTAGGGGCAAAATAAGAATATAGGCTGTGAGGTGCTCTTGCATGATGATGGCGTAAAGTGCATAAATATAAAACCCTCTCTGACCTCACTGATGGCACAGAGAATGGTGTAGCATAAGGAACACTGGGCTGGTGGTCAAAAAACTTAAGTTCATTTTTTCCCTTGGCTGCTGAGCTGCTGCACGGCCTTGAGTGTATGACTTCCTCTCTTCTGTTTCTCTTGGCTTGTGTTTTTGTTAAAGAAGGAACAGCACCTTGCACTGTGGGGCACTGATTGCAGCTGAGCTTTCCAAATGCAACCATATTGCATAAGGCAAACTTATGAATTATTTCTATTGGTTGTCTGATAGAAAACAAATTTATTCTTACTCTTGTAGTAGAATGTCATTACTATTGCAAGGAAATGGAGTTTCTCCCAGCTGTGCAAAGCTGGTGACAGAACTAGGCAGCTTTGAACTTCCCGTGAATTTGCTAATGCATGAATCGTCACTGACTGGCAAGTAGAATTTTTCTTCATGTTGTTTGTGGGTGAAATTCATTCCTGTTTAGGCTTCTGCAGTCATTTAAGCTGAGGCTGACACAGAGGGCTCAAGGATTTCATAAGAGTGAGATTCCTCTCTGCAGAGGAGTTCAAGCTTTTCATCTCCTATCTGTCCTTAGTTTTCTCTTAAGACGGATTATGTGCTGTTAATGTTAATTTGGAGCTAGAATCAGAGTTGCTGTGAAGAGTCAAAGAGTTGGTGGGGAGAGTTAAACAACGATTTCAGTGGAGCGTCATCTATTTACAGTCGTGTTCTGAATCAGACCCTGGGAATTTAGTTCAATGACTCGTGGTTTTGCATCGGTTGACTGGAAGTCACACAAAATGTCTCTTGCCTGATGGAAGGCCAGAAAGAACAAAAGAGCTGCTTCCTGTTGCATCAGCTTCTTTTCTAATGCTAGACAGAGACACTCATTTAAACCTGGATCTCATGAATCATTTCTTAAACACAGAGGCTAGGTAAAGTCTGTGCTAGTGGAAAACTGTAAAAGGTTTCTGGATTCCTCACAAGAAATTCGTGGTATCCTTGCAATTTACCAGAAACTGATCTATGGAGTGGGATCAAGACAGCATGAGGGGAAACCTTCCTGCCAGCTAATGTTACATACATACCTTCTCTCCTTGTAAAGAGGGTGTATTTTTAGATTAGTTTTCAGAAGACAAGGCTACTGATGGTTGTGTTATCATCTCTGACTCTCCCCTACTCCACTCCAATGATTTCCAAAAATCTATTCAACCTCAGAAAACCTGACTAGGTCAAAAATCTGAGTGGGTAAACTAGAAGAAATGCTATGAAAATGGGTATCTGTGTAGACAAGAAAGATTTAAATTAAAGGTGCCTTAGTGAGAGACCACAGAGATGGCTCTATTATGCTAGCTGAAAGAACTCAGGTTCTGTTTTGGCCACATGAAGCTCTGTGTCCATGGCAGGATAATTCATCCTGCTGGACTAACTAACTTTTCACTAAAAAAAGTAAAGGCAGCAGCTGGAGTAGTGTACTTCTGCTCTGAGGTTGCTAAAATCATTGTACCTAACTTGGTCAAAGCTCGTGAAGTTCGTTAAGTGCTTGATGATTCAACAGCCTGTGCACCCTGCTATGAAACAAACAAAGAACTCATTAGGAAAATGTGCAGGAGCTTGAGTGTGCCTTCCTCATCAGGGATGCGTCTGTGTGAGAACTCGTAAAAGATGACTTGCAGCAATTACGTCAGTGGTACTTTTAAGCTGACTCCTTAGTGAAATGTGTTTTTTTCAAGCAATATGCTGTCTGCCTACCTAGGGCTGGCTCTGTCTGTCAGTCTGTCCTTCCAGTGTAACCCTGAAAATTGCTGGGAGAATTCAACATGATATGATAGAGAGGAGAGGTCTCAGTGACTGTTATAAACTTCATTAATGGGATGACTGATGGTGAAATCACTAAAGAAAAGACTGCTAAGCTCACCCTTTAGTAGACATTAGGGAACCTGCATGGAGAGGAAGACATCAAAACTGAAATGTCACCAGTTTTCTCTGGTCTCCAAACAACTTGTTTTTAGCTGTGCTGGACCTGAGCGAGACAGGGGAAGGACGGATTTAATTCCCCCGCCCTGGCAAGGGAATATGCTTAGCCCCTGACATCATTATAGATGAATCCCTCCAGGGATACTAAAGATGGAGAGCATAGTTCAATCTTGGTGGCGTCATGTCCAGAGGGCCAGTGGGAGAAATCCTCCTTGCCTAGTTAGGCTTAAAGGGAAACTTAACGTGAGGAGGATGACTAAAGTGCATTTAGAGCGAGTGATTTATGTAAAACTATAACCTTTATAAAATAGGATTAAGTGCCAATGTGCTTACATTTGGATGGGGAACGCTTGTTATTTGCCCTGCAAGAGTTATGGCCAATAGGTCTCTGAAACAGAGACCGAGCAAGAGACAGAGAGTCTCAGTCACTTTTTCTTTTTCCCTTCCCTCCTGCCTGCCCCCCTCCTTGTTTCATTAAAGCTACACATCATACGAAGTGGCACCAGCCTCAGAGAGTCTCTGACAAAACCATTGCATGGAGCCTCAGGACAGAACTTGCTGCAGTTCATGTTCTCTCCCCCTGCCCTTCCTTACTCTGCCTTTTGCTTTCCAAGTGTACATCCAATAAGTCAGATGAAACTTAATCTTGTTTGCTCTGTTTCGAATTCTCTCTTCCTTTCTCTGTTCTCCCTTTCTCTTGCTGCTCTTCTTCCTTGTCTCTCCTCTGCCCTCCGGCTTCTAGTACAACAGTGCTTTTTGGGCTTACCTTTATCCTTCACTTTCCAGCCTTCTCCCTCAGTTGCAAATTAATAAGTGCAAATATTGGGCAAGGGAACATCAATGGAATAAAAATGAATTTATACTATTCATTCCTTATTTTCTATCTTTTAAATTGTTGAGTGGACTGATTTTATAGCAGAAGTGTGCTTGGAGCATAGGGAGAAATTTGCTTTTTATTCTGAGACCCACAGAAATTGGGTACCTCTTCCCAGAGACCCAAACAGAGTCTTGAAGCTGTGTTGATTAGTTGGAAGCTAATATCCACTTGCCATCCTCTCTCTCTTCCTATTGCACAACCCTGGGTGCTCTGGGATCTGCTTTGGCTTTTTTTGGGTTTTTTGTTTTGCCAGTTTCTGGATATCTGTAAAAATTTACCAACAAGAGGTCTGCTCCTGCAGCATGGATTCAACTCTCTAAGAAGACGAGCAACCATTGTCTAGCATTTTCAATTGTTTCTTCTTTGGTTTTATATTTTGCTTTTACTTTAATTTAAACCCCATTATTTAATTAGTAGACAAGGTGTACAACATTCACTGAAGTGTGAACTCAGCTTGTATCTTTATTTCTGTGCAAAAACATTCTCATTTTTAATGCCTTCCTCTTGGAAAATGGGATATATCACCTACCAGAAATAATGGAAGGGTAGCTCAAGCCACTTAAAAATAACCACTGTCCAATGAATCTGACTCCAGTAATTTCTCGTGTTTAGGAAAATCTTTCCTTTCTCATGCCAGGAGGAGAAGAGAATTATTGGTAGTCTTTGCTTTTCACATCCGCTGCTGCTATCTCAGAAGGAAATTGTGAGTATAAATCAGTTAGGGGCCCTGATCCAGTGATTCTCTTCTCTTTTTGAGTGCAGATTGCTATGTTTTCCTCCCTATGAAATGGGAATTAGACTCATGGAAATGCAAGGCCTGTAAAGCTGATTTTTATCATGCTCCAGTTTTCTGCTGATATTATTGAAGTGACTTCCGTGTTCTTTGCTCTTGGTATATATCAGGATTTATGAAGATAAGGGTTGGTGCAATAAAGTTTCTTAATATTAGCGAGAAAATTAATTTCTAGTCTGTGCCCTAACATGACATGTGCCAGTTACTGATGGATGAGTAGTAAAAGGGGCAGAGGCTTTGCTCAATTTGAATTGTTGCTCTTCCAAACCTTTTAAATATACTTTCAACTTTAGCCAGCAGCTGTAATGTTGCATTTCTACAATAAGTCCTTTCTCAAATTTTTCATCTTGACTTAATACGACCTCCCTCTCAAATGGTTACTTGCAGCTGTCAGGATTAGGAGCACTGATCTGTTCTCGAGACAAAACATGAAGGCACTTTCAGGACCTGATTTGCTCAGATTTTCTCATTCTCATGGCTAAGCTGGCCATGATCAAACAACAACTTTTCTTCCAGTGACTCTGCTTTAGTACTGGAGCTCTAAGCCCTGCATTGAGCAGGGAGCCAGGAGGGCACTGAGGTAACTGAACTTCCCCCCGCCCAAAACCCAAGGCATCCCAAATCAGTTTGATTACAGATTTGCTTGAAAGCTGCTGGGTCCCTTAGAGCCTAAATGGCTGTCATGTTTTACAGATGGATTGTTCCAAATCCTTAGGGAAGGGAAAAAAATTAACAAGGAGGATAAAGGAGAAAACCACTGTTGCAACCATCTCAGCAGCTACAGCTCCCCGGCAGCCGCTGCTGTGTAACGCGATCCCTGCATGTGGTGCATTACTGATTTCCAATATGTGGTGATATTTACATTAACATTAGGACACCATCAAACCTTTACTTATCCACATAGTTAAAATTGTTATCTGTATATGAACCCCAGAGATGATATATCTAATTGTCAGCAGTGACCTGATGATAATAGCAGTACAATTTAGTTACACTATACAATATCATTAATCATCCAAATGTAGCATAAATAGAATGGACCATTTGCTAAGGTCTTTCCAGGGGTGGGAGGAAGATCCCTCACTTTTAACAGCTGTATGCCAGAGGCTTCACTAAGCAAAGGGGCTGGCAGGATAGGGGGGAAGATTTTTCTGAAATCAGAATCACCTTCAAGGGTGGTACATGCCTCTATTTATTAGCGTTATGCTACATATGCTAATGGCAGACTGTACACTATTTCTGAGCATTAACATCTGCTCAAAGCAACAGACTTTCACTTACAGAAACTGATTTAAACTCAGTGAAGCAGATAAACACAGAAATCTAAGCAGGTGGCTGCAACCGAAGGAAGAATTCTCAATTCCTGCACTCAACCGATGAACTTCACTAAAACCTTAATTAATATTCAGATAACTGTATTCCAAAACATAGAATAAACAAGATCATTTAAAGGATGCAAATGTCTACCTGGGATGAGGAGAGGCAGGGGCTTGGGTTTGGAATACAGAGTGGTTTAAATAGAGATCCAAAGCTGGCCCGGGCCAGAAAGCACAAAGTGCAAGAGGGTGCTATTGCATTCTTCAGAGGCACAAAGCAGGAATTAAACTTTTAAACCAACATTTTGTGTAAGGCAATGATAGAAATTGATCTTTCATTGAAGGACGTTGGATGGTCTAAAGATCTTGTTGCAGAAGTGTTGGTAAATTTGGTCACCACTTTCAAAACCCCAACCTTTCATTTGAGAAATGTTGTAAAGGCATGATAAAAATATGAACAAAATAAATCCTTTTCTGCTCTCTCACGTCACGCTTTCTCAAGTTGTTTTTGAGCACTAATAGTTGGTTCCAAATGAAAGGCTCACCACTGTTCCATCAACATGATAATGTTGAAAAAAACAAAAGTCCTTTCTGTTTCTCTCAAACTTCAGGCTCATCTGAGATGTTGGACAGACTTTGATTCTAATCTAGCTGACCCTGAAGTTCAGAGTGAAACATTAAATGTGAGTGAATTTTACTTGTATTCAGCTTTTATTGCAGACATGTGATCTGGTTCCAGATGTACTACTTCTCCAAGGAATTATGTGATCGCTGTTTTTCTTATATTGGTGATATGTATTCCCAAAATACCAGTCCTAAAAGGCAAACCTTGTGTACTCCGGGCAGGTCTCTGGACTGGTATTTCCTCTTGGGCTCTTCTGGAAGACTCTGCTCAAGGTTTTAGTGTGCCCTCTGAATTACTTTTCTTCTCTCTTGTGACCAGATGCACTGACACAGATGGAATATCTCATGCACCTATGTATGGTACAAGGCCTCCAAGACTCGTGGGTTGGAGCTGCACGGGGGTGAAATAACTCATTATGGTTCACTACAGAAAGAAGTGAGCAGCATCAGGCTTTGGAAGTCCCTTGGGCTGCAAATAGTGAGAGCCTGGGAGAATGTCTGAGGGATGTGCTGCACACACTTGCCCTGTTCTTCGTTTTCTCTGTCTTTCTTTTCTACTTCTTTTTCCCATTATATCCTTAATGTTTCAAAGGTTTTCTAAGCAATCCTCAAGCACATCAACTTCGTTTACAAAGCTGATACCCATGTTCACTGGATTCCAGGAGATAAATGGAAATGAATAGCAAGCAAAGCAAAATTTAAAGGATAAGTTTGAGGTCTGACCCTGAAAATAACTAAATGCACCATGTGCATACTCAAAGAAAAACATTCCTATTCTTTTTTTGGTGTTGCTCTCTCTTCTAGCTCCTCCAAGTCTGGTGTGCTTTCTCCTACTTCCTCACAACCAGCTCCAGAATGTGTGAGAATATATGAGAATCTCAAATTATTTTTTTGTTGGTTTGGTTTTGTTTGTTTCTTTTTTTTTTTTTTGCTTGTTTGGGGTTTTTTTTGTTGTTTTTGTTTTTGTTTTTGTTTTTTGGGTTTTTTTTGTTTTAATGTACATTTTTCAGTCTGTGTGTTAACTGAGAAAATCTGAATCTTATAGATTGAACTACTGTACAACAGAATACAGAATATTTTGAGCTGAAGTGATTGAATGTATTTTGTTTAAAGACTGTCAGCCCAGCAGCATAATTTTGGATGATCTCTTCCATTTTTCTGAATGCATAAGAGCTGACAATAAAACCCTATTAATCTTCAAACATCAATTTGTTTTCTTTGAAATCAAAAGTAACAACTTCATGGCATTCCGAACTCTAAGAGTAACTCCCTCTTCTGTGTACACTGGAAATCACAGGGTATAACTGGCTTGCTCTAATCTTTTGGGAGGAGGCCTAGGATGTTGAATATATCTTAGGTATCTAAATTATTGTGAAGATTTGAGATTTATTCCTGCTGACCCAACTTCACTTTTATTCCTCAGATACAGGTTCCCCTGTTGTCCCTCTATGATTTCTGGGTATTGGAGTGTGTTAAGGGGGGGGCGGTGCTATGTCACACATTATCAGAAATATGGGGGTAAATTCTGGTACAACTATGTAGTCCATTTGACTTGAGGGAGGCTGCACCCCACCAGCTACTTCATCATATGTGCAACAAAGTCAGTAATAAAGCTCCTAACTGTGAAGGATTGGGGGCAAACTGGGGGCAGAACATGTGATATTCTAGATTTAAAATTATTAGCTTTCATATGTTCCCAAACTTGTTGGTATATAAAATGATTGTTAGTGGTATTCATGAATTTTTGAAATTCTGCTTAAAAGGACTTGTTGCTTCAGAATATTAGCTGACTGAAGGACTTTTTCAGATGAAATTATTGGCTGTTGTAGCTGTAGCTTTTTTTCCTCCTTTCACCCCCTCCCTTGTGCTTAATTGTATGCATGCAAATGGTTTCATTGACTGCTTTGGAGGGGTGCGAAAAGATCTGCCTGAAAAAGTGTTCTGTATAAAATCACAAGGGGGAAATTAAAGGAATGCCTACCAATCTGTTAAAAAAAATAAAATCGCCCAAGTGTGTGGTATCAATTTCCAGGGTGTTTTCAAGAGCCCCTAATGCAGTCCTAAGTAAGTCTTCACTGCCAGTTTAAAAGAAGAATTTGTCTGAGAGAAAACAAAGCAAGAGCAACCACCAAAGATGGAGCATGCCTGAAAAACCAAACTTTCTTTGAAAAGTGTACTTGCAGCTTTTGTCAGACCATGCTGCAAAATGTGACGCAGTTGCAGCCATCTTTTCCCTCCTGAGTGCCTCTGCCTTTTTCTGCATCTGTATTACATGCCTGGCTGTTATCCACTCAGCACACTAGGGTCACTAAAGATCAGATGATATCCTTTTAGCCAGCCATGACTGAGCAAAATCCAGCGCCTACGTTTGGAGATGGAACCTTGGTTCTGCACCATCAGGAGGCAGAGACCTCTCAAACGGGAACAGGGGCAACCACAGGGTTAAAGTGAAAGGTGTGGAGATGTTTTCAGGACATGGGCTGCTGCTACAGAAGACAGGAAAACATGTGTAATGGGCAGGCTGATTCTGCAGCTAAGCTGTCCTGCTGCCCTAAATATGTGAGTTGCTCTGTGCCAGGGTACCCCTTTGCGTACTGGGAATGCTGTGGCTTTCCTTCTCTCTGCAAGTGAAGGAGAGGCATGAGGTTTGCAAGGCAGTCAGAAATCTCTGTTTCAGCAGTAGGACAGCTGTACGAAGATGTATAGTTATTATAGACATATATATAGCAAATAAACCCGACTGGAATCGGAACATCAAAAGACTGATGCTCTCTCCCAAGTATTCATCCTTTAAGTACTGTGTCTTTCTTTCTTTCTTGTTTTGTTCACTGCCTATTAGTGTGCTAATCTCTTGGGGGAGATTACTGAACAAATAGCTGTTGGACAAAAATAATGACAGGGAAGGAAAGCATAAAAAAAAAAAAATCTAAGAAATGGAGGGGGGGCCAGTGACTGCAGAAGCAGAGATGTATGAAATCACACACCAGTTTCAGAGTGAAGGAGGGCAAAAAGACTAATTTCTTTATAGGTTAAAGAGAAAGAGAAACCAGTTCTGCACCTGAGGGAACTCAGCACTCTTGCAGAATCTGTCCATATCTTCCCCAAAACTATGTGAAATCACATCCTATATGAGAACAGCAGCTGTCACTGTCCAATTTCCTTCTTCGCTGTTCCTGTGAGGGTGATGGCTGCTGTCCCTGTGAATGATTCAGATTAAAGCAAAGACTTCCCGAGCTAAAAAGCCTGAGTGTGAGCTGGGACAGAACCCTCCATGGATTTGATGGGGATGGGATGTAAGCAGCACACCCCAACTGATGGGTAGCTCCAGCTACCCTCTGGACCTCCACCAGCGCCAAGCCCAGCATCCACAGCCCCCAGCCGTGGCCTCAGTGGAGGCACAGCTCAATGTGAGGCAGAGCCCTAACTGATTTTCCAGCTAACTCATTCAGAAAACAAATCTATTGTCCACATTATGTGCCTCACAAATATTGTCGCTTCCTGGGAGAGGCTGTTTATCTGTATTTGCCTAGGATTGCTTTTGAACTGGACATTGAACCCATTTCCATGCAATGATTAACACTGCTGGGGGAGCAAACAAAGGGAAGCAGCTTGGAGTGAGCTGGTTTTAAAAGAAAATAAAAAGAAGCAAAAAAATCCCTGTGGACTGAAAATGCTACAGTCAAGGGAAGGCATTCTGTAATCTGGGAACAGTCCTATATATAGCAATATGCCTGAGTGCCTCTGGGGAGCTGAAGCACTTATAAATCTCACGTATTAGATGGAGGCAGAGTACAGCACTCTCTCTGTTCATATGGAGGTGGCTGTTTCTAGTGGTTCTTGTGCGTCTTGGAGTAATATCCCCGTACTCCAGGCTGATGCTTTAAGAGAATAAATCCTTTTTGCTTTTGTTCTGGTCTCTTTGGCTCTTTCCTAATTTCTTTTCTATTTTATATACTGTTTGCTTAGTTTGGAGAGACTGAGAGCAGACTGTTAGCTTGATGACTAGACTTGCAGAGTTTTTTTTGTCAGCTGATATTTGTAGGGGAAAAATAGCTTAGCGAGAAGGAAATCTGTTCGCAGATTTGGAGGAAATTTGGCAAGTTGTTTCAAGCAGGACATAAAAAGGATAAATTCAATACATTTTTTTTTTATTATCTTAAAAAAAAAGTTTATCTGTGGGAATAACTTTTTTCTAAAATGAGTGTGACCTGGTTTTATTGTTATATTTTATGAAAACTATGGAAGAGGACTCAACATAGATGTGTTAAAAAAAAATAAAATACCTGAGGTTTTTTTTTTCATAGAAACATAACAAATTAACTTCTGAGCTTAAACTAAACTTTTTTTTTTTTTTTTTTTTTTTCTGGGCACGGCGATTTTAGCNTTTAAATTATCCCCACTGGTGAAAAATATCCTAAACCTTCCAAGCAAGACTTGATTAAGTGTATGCAGTTCTGATTTCTCCGTGGAGCTGCAGTCCCTGGCTTTCCCTGCAACCTCTGTCACTAATGTGCCCTACATCCTTGGTCAAGTCACAAAATCCCTCACTAAAGGTTTCTTTCTCCACACATGTGTGTGCAGTGCCTTGCACAGAGGGGACTGGTTTTGGTAGTAACCTGAAGGTGTCACTACTACACAATGAATACTGGTACCCACCATGTCCTGTTTTTTAGCAGCAGGATGGCTGCACTGCAGCTACAATGAATATGCAAAAAAAAAAAAAAAAAAAAAAAAAGGAAAAAAAATTGCAATAGGTATCTCAAAGTACAGTTTTAGCACTTAAAAGACACCAATATATTGACCCACTTATGTCAATATTTATTCCTTGGCAGCTGCATTACTTTGCCTTATAAACCCCTTACTTCCATTAAAATCAGTGACAAACTCCCATTGACTCAAATGGTGCAGAATAGAGCCCTAAATCTTTAATGTAGTCATGTGCATTTATCTGTTTTTTCTAGATAATGTAACCACTACAATGTAAAAATACATCTATTAAATGCTCTTTGCTCAATTATCTGTAAATGTGACAGTAATCACCCGTTCAAATTATATGCTGTATATCAACAAGTTATTTCTATTTAGTGATAAAGAAAAAAAAAAGTTCATAAAAAGTTCTTTTCCAAGAATGCAAATGTACCTCTGTGTAGAAATTCCCAGCTAAGAGCTAAGATGGTCTATAAATATTAATTCTACATAACATCTACCAAGACTGTCTCACACTAGAAATTTCACTCCAAAAGATTCAATCCTTGCGCAGTCGCTGCATGCAAATTTTCCTCGGTGCCTTTACATCCTCTCATTAACAGCATCAACTGGGTTAAAATAAGACTGGCACTTACACCAAATGCTGTCACTGAGGATGGCAGGTCCTTTTCAGCCTCACTGCAGCCTGATTCTGCAACTGGGATCAGGTTATGGACAGTTTTACTCCCTGTAATCTTCAGCTGCTCCTGAAGTGCTTTCCCCGCTGCTGCCCCGCAGTGTTATTCCCACCCGGCAGCAGTGAGGGCATCTTCTGGACTGCCACGGCTTCCACAGCCTTGGTGGGCAAGAGATGTTGTCACACTGGTGCCTAAACGTCCTTTCTGGCTACCCTCACAAGTCTCATGCTCACCAGCGGGTGAAAAATCAAGAGATTGACCCTTGTAGCTGCTGAGGGTTGGTCATCTCAAGGGAAAGAAATGGAGGAGAACACTTTCCCCAGCCGTACTTGCAGCCTTTCTCACACGCTGCCAGCTCCCCCATCTTCCCTGTCTGCATCTGCAGCTCCTGATTCCTTAAAGGCAGGGGTGAAGGGCTGCAGAGGTGTACACTGTGTGAAGATACACCAGCAAAGCAGACCCTTTCAGGCCAGGAATCACCCCAATGTTGCTGTCAGAGCAAACAAAACCCAAGGACATACCTCTCTCCCAACATTTCTGAAGTTGGGGTAAAGAAGAGCTGGAAGAACAAGAAGGGACCTGATGGGAGACATCCCCGGATGGCTGTCACATTTGCTGGGTTAATAAGCCAAGACCAAAAACCCCTCGGCTGCTGCTGAGGCCCTTCTCACAGCTGGGTCTTGCCTGGGAACCCAAAGTGGCTGGGTGGGTGGGATGTCTGCCAGCCACATTGCTGAAAACCTCTCAGCACCGGCTCATACTTCCCCTGTCTGCCAGTATCCATCTGCTGTCTCCTGTCCCCTGCCTTGCATCCCAGCACCTTGAGGCTGGATGTTCTGTTTGTCCTCCGTCTGTGCAGCACCCAGCAGTGGGGCTGTCAGCCCCAGCAGAGGTGACAGACTTGCCCAGAGCCAAGGGAACCCCAAGGTGTGGCCATGCCATTTGCAGTAGGAGGGTGTATTTAATGCAGAGAGGAGTCTGAACTGCCCTGCATCTCTTTCCTGTCTACACGTTGTCATGTGGATTTTATTACACCCTGAGAGGAGACACAGACTCATCCCATTTGCCCCCCAAAATCTGTCTCAGCACACCCTCTAAGAAAAAAACCACATATAGAGCAGTGGAGACAGCTGGGCCAGCAGTGGTGTCTTTAGGCCTGGTCTGCAGTCAGATTTGAAAGATAGGAATTAATATGTGTTAATCCTGCAGCCTTGTTGATGCAATGTCTAAATAGCTTATATGAATTAAACACTCACAGCCCTGGCTGCTTGAACCTACTATTGCCTTTCAGCTCTAGAAATGCCTCTAGAAAAGGTCCTAACCAGACACCAAGACAGAACACAAAATAAAACTTCTGACAGCCTGATCTTAAGTAAGGTGTTTTGGAGAGGGAGAATTAGGGACACAGATTGCATCTCAAGTGACCCTGATGGTCTTTTAACTGGCAGGTTTCCTGTCATCCTGGCAGGTAAATGCACAGAAAACCATAGCCACAGTGGAGTGACTCATAGTCCTCTAGAAAACTCTCCCTGTGTCCTCCAAATCCTCACTTCAACCCTGCAGTATCAGAGCCAGCAGGCTTGTAGGAGCTGAACTTAAATCAACACCTTCAGCATAATTTTTTGGGTAGGCTTTAAACCTGTTCGGTGAATTGAAGGAGCTGTATCGGCATAAGGGCTCCCCCACCCCATTCCCCTATATAATTGCATCCAAACTAGTAGTCCATTAGGGCTGTGATCTTTTTGGAGATTGTAACACACACATTCAGCTTGTGCAATGTCTTCTGGTCCCAGTGACTTTGCTGCGGCTTTCTGAAGGTTCGGTCCTGGCCCCTCCTGTTGTTCTGTAGCTGCCTCTCTAATTATGTGAATTTTAGTATCTGGGGAAGGCAGATAAAAATGGTCCCCATCTGTCCTGGTTCTGAGAAATTCAAGCCTGATCCTTCCCTAAGTAGCACTGCCCTGTCAGCCCATCCCAGGCAATAGGGAATTATTTGCGGGGAGTAAAGGTGGAAGAGGAGAATGTCAGACAGCCCCTCCTGGAAAGATTTATAAATGCATCATAACCGACTTCACAGGCTTAGTGCCTTAGAGAGTAATTGAAAGAGATGTTCCATATTGATCTTTTCAGAAAGTTCAGTTTGTCTAATCCATCCCCTCCCTAGAGCCGGGTGAAAAATGTTTGAACTTGTAGTGCTGGAGTTAGATTCTGCTCTCTGTCACCTGAGTGTAAACCTAGGTAGGAAACTCTGAACACCATGGAAGCTTCTATGGTGTAAAGAAGAGCAGAAACCAACCCCAAGCACAGAAGAAATGCACTGATGTGTGTCTGTAGCTGGGTTTGAGGAAAACAATTTTTGTCACTGCAGATTTCCAGTTATTTGGTGGGATGGACATTGTGCATCCATGTTGTGATGTGAATGCTGGGGATTTATTGCACGAAATTCGAAGAGGAAAGATGATTTTGTGATTAAGAAATCAGACTGGGACCTGTATAATCTGTGTCTAATTCCCAACCCAGCTGTAGATTGCTGCTCTGCCCTTGGATAAGTTATTTATGCTTGGATCCATAAAGCTATTTAGGTATCTAACACCCATTGATTTCAATGAGAGTTGGGCTCTAAGTGCCTTTAAGGATCTGAGTCTTAATATGAGCGCAACTCGGGGTTAGGAACCCAACATATTTCATCACAATCTAGTACTTCTTTTCTCCTACTGGATGTGTGTTTGTTTGTGTCCATTTGGAATATAGCAGCTCTGTAAGTTCCTGTATGGCATCTAGCACAGTGCATTCTTGATCCCAGCTGTTGCTGAAAAAATATAATACAAATATGATCACAGCTGCTAAAAAAAAACCCAACCCAAATGCCCAACACATACTGAGAGTTAAACTGAAAGAAAAAATCTAAGGACCTTATTATTATAGTCTACTTGTTAATGTTCTCTTGTGCTTTAAAAATTATCAGCAAGCACCATGTATTTTGCTGTGCATTGATCTCCTGTGGCCTTTTCAATTATTCAGCCCTTCTAGTGACCCTTCCTCAAAACATCTCAATTATTTTACAAGCGTAAACTAGGCTTTGCATCCTGCCCTCCCAGACATGGAATTATTACCATGCTTACTTTGCAGTCCAGGAAACTGAGTCACAGAACATTGCCCCAGACAAAGGATATATAAATAAGCACTTAAGTCTTGAAACACGAAAATATCCCTGTAAATGCTGCCCCGGAACAGACACACATTCCCCTTGTTTTGACCAGATTTACAAGTATCCCAGTTCTAAACATGTCTCCTGGGATGAGAGTCACAGTTCCACTCCTCTGGCTACTAAACCACTCCCTTATGCCACTTCTGTCTGCAACTCACCAGGTGTTTTTTGTTGTTTTTTTTTTCCTGATAACAGCGCTCAGCACCCTAAACCTGTCTGTCTCCCTCAGTAAGAGCAGGCAGTGTGTAGTCCTACAAGCCAACAGGAACACGGAACTAAGCAACCACAGAGAGCACAGTGCTTTCTAGGTTTGTAGAGTGTGTGAATAAGAAACTGTTTAAACCTTGTGGCAGATACACCACGGGTGTGTGGTAGTGTTTGCACAGCACGAGGACTGCAGGTGTATCCTTTGATAACAGCCACCATTGACAGATGGGGCAGGAGAGTTTTCTCTGTTCTCACTCCCTTGGGCTCCTCCACCCTGTGCAGGACACATGGGGAAATTCCCAGCCCTGCAGCTGAAGGTTGGGGTTTGCTGGGACTCTGTCACAGCCGTTTCTTATTGCACTTGAATATGTTTCCAGGAGGTATAAGACACTTCCTTGGATGAACACTGGAATCTTCCTGTCTGGATCTTCCTCAGAAATAGTGACAATCCTTGACATACCTCCGCTTTTTTGAAGTGCAAATTCCTAAACTTGTGGCAGTTCCCTCCTGCTCTTTAGATTTCAATATCTCCAAGGGGTAGATCCTCTCTGAGGATTCACTGCATGGAGGCAAATCATGCTGTCTGGGGAGCACTGAGGATGAGCAGGGAGCCAGAGACATCCAGTGCTTCTTGACTGTAATGTTCATACCCTCGTAAAAGAGCAAGAGGGATTTGAAGGAACTGCTATGGCCTTATTTTGAAAAAAACCTTTTGGTACAAAGCAATGGATTAATTTATATTAAAAGGAGCCTTGGAATGCCTAGTGGTGTAGCAATACAGCTAAGGCTTGCTTAACCAGGATGATGTGGGGAGAAACTTGCCAGGAGGAAGCCATTATCCTTATCATATCCAGGAAAATGGGAGCAGTTCCACCTGGCGTTTCATTCATGTGAGTGTTGCTGGTGGGTTTAAAGCTCTTTTGGTTTTCTCATGTGTATAGGGAAAAAGCAACAACTGATGTTTGAGCTGTCCAAATAAATTAAAGGATTTTTTTCCTCTACTTAGTTACCCTCTCTGTCACATCCTTTTGCTCTCACTCTTTCCTTTCTCCACAACAAAAAAATAATCAGTGTAAAACAAACAAGTGAAAAGCCAGCATCTTACCAAATCATCTTTGTGCAAAGGTTTAATTTCCTGTCCTGCTGTGTTTTTGTGTGTACGTGTTTTTCTTTTCTTCAAAGGAAGGAAGGAAATAAGAAAAAAGCAATGGTAGAAAAAAATAAAGAGGATCAAGAACCTGACAGACAATAAAGAGAAAATATGTTTAGGAAAAGAGTGGCCTGAGTACATTTTTCTTGCACCAAAATCATCAGCCACCTCTGTAAGGATCTGGAGAGGAGGGTAAAAACAGAGGGTGTCTATCTGAGAAATGAAATTTGGCATCCCTACACCCTCCCTTCCAGCTCAGAGGGTCTTAACTGGTAGCACTAGCTGCCAGACGAGAAAATCTATGGGAGTGCACAAGAGGCTTGCAATAGATGACCACTGGCAGAGGGTTTTTTTTTTTGTCTCAGCCTGTTGTGGATGCAGGTGGGGCTGGATAGAACCCCTGAGGAGGCAGTGTGAGAGTCGGAGTGTCACTAGTCCTCCCTGGAGAGAAAGCTGGGATGCTCTGTGGCAGGATGAGAGCGCTGGGTGAGTGTGTGCAGCAGAACAGAGAGGAAGGAACCACAAAGTGGCAGCATTGTATCTGGTGTGTGGAAGACACAGCCAGAGTCAAGCGAGCCTGACCTTGGTCCTGCCTGTATCAAATTCGACCTGACTTATTAGGAGAGGGTCAGTGACAAAGGCGACACACGAGGACTAAACTTTGTTCTCAGGTACTGATGCCTCAGAACTGCCCCTCTCTGGAGAAGAGAGGAAAACAACAGAAAGAAAAAAAAAAAAAGAAATTGAGAAGGCTCGGTTATAATTATGCACCAAAACAAGCTGGATTCCCTTAAGCAAGAATCTGGCAAAGTATTCCTGTTAGGAAATAACTGTTTACACAGTATGTGCAAGTCCAACAAGGTCTGATCCCTGATACTTCAAGTGACTGTCAATCACTAACCTTTTGGAAAATCTCAGAGTTTATTACAGGGAAATTTTATTTATCCAGTTTTGTAGCAAGAACGAGAAAAGCAATGCCAACAAGTTAAGTATCTTGAAATTTTTAAATCAATCTCGAATTTACAGCATCCAGCTTGAAACACCAATTGTGCTAGGGACCCCCCTTCCCCAAAGCATGTACATAACAAGCACACAAAACAAGTAGGCACTAAAAAAAGTGACAGACAGTTTTAATTTTTCTGTAGAAATTACTTGCTCAGCGTCTACAGAGTAAACCAACAGCTGAGCTTGGAAAAAAAACAAACCAAAACAACTCTATATCCTAACTCTCAGTTCTCAACGACACCGTGTGTTAAAAGTCTAGAAAGGGCTGTGAAACACTGGCTGTGGTTGTGGAAGGACCTGGGTGAGGAGGGTGACTTTTCTAGGTTCACTCCAGCAGCTCACCTGGAATGGAGGGGGAACGAGCCACTGAAACAGCCAGCTTGCTCATGAGGTTCATTTAGTCTGCAGCTCCTTAGAAGGATGCCTGTGCCTCTCTTACTCCACCCCTTAGAGAGAGAATGTGTCCCATTGGGGCGGGGGGAGGGGGGGGGAGTAAGGAAAATGCGTTTGGGTTGTATAATTTAAGCACGAAGCTGACATAAAAATAAGGGCTTCATCATTGGGCTTGGCGAGGGAGGGGAACCGGGAAGAATTGGGGGAGGAGTAAGGAAATAACAATTTGCTGTCTCCCGAAGTATTGTTTAATGCTTTACTTAAAAACGCTGACAGCTTCTGCACAGCTGTATCCACGATAGAAGCAGCTTGCTGGCACACTGATAAAGTATTAAGACGAGCACAGATCTGGGCACGATACGAAGATGAGAGCTGCTCGCAGCTGAATTAAGGACACGCGCACAAAGTAACCATTACCTGGCAAAGGATGGTTTTGATGCCGCCGTCTTTTGTTTTGATTCCAGATCAAAGGGAGGAGGATAGGTGGTTTAGGGCGGGCGCTCCGAGTTGCATGGCTAACTTATCTGTGCCGTTAAAGCAGGCATCACACTGCCTGCTTGTAAGCAGAGAAAGATCTGAAACACATGAGGGAGGGATAGGAGACAAGGGGGAAAAGCAACACCAACGCCGTGCTGGGGAGACGTGCTGTTTGGAGTCCTGCAGAAGAGTGTTTAAATACTTGTCTTTTTTTTTCAAAGAACCCTGAGCACAAAGTCCTCCTGTTGTTCTCAGTCTGGATAGTCTCACTCCAAATCCCCATCTAAGGTTGTCTCTGCTCTTAGGAAGCCCTGGTTCCTGTGTTGGGACACCCTCTGGATCTGCAGAGCCAGTGTAACAACAACTTATCACAGAAAATATTATCCCAGTGGAATAGCCATGGTCGTATTGATTTAAAAATGCCTAAATGCCTGAATGTTTTTACTTTCACATTTTCTATATTTGTGTGTACATCTGTGTACTTAATTGCTATTGTGACCATTTCTATATGGTACTACAACATCTTTAACAGAGAAGTTTTGTCACCCTGATCATGCTGCTGCAGTTAAAACTGCAGTTTTCTCCTTCCACAGACCTAGACACAATCCTGTAAGATGTCAAGCCCTGTCAGTTCCTGCTGGCTTCGAGGGAACCTCAAAGCTTCTTTTCTGAGGGTCTCAGCAATTCTCTCTCCACCCCAAAGGAGTAGTGGGCCCCAGGTTAATAAAAAGTAGGGCAGCCTTATCCTATAAGCTGCCTGAGAGGGTGCCTTGCATTTTGAGGATGAGCGACAGAGAAAATTCAAGTTACCAAGGCGATGGAAAACCTCACCATAGTGAAGACAGATGTAAAAAAATACATGCTGGATCCACACAGCTGCTCTGAGACAAACTCATTGCATGCCCTGCCTTGGTTTACCACAGGAAAAAGCCTCCTTTAAATCTGCTGTCTCTAAAGTGTGAGTGGGTATCTGGTTTGTGCTGCATTGAAGCCAAATAGATTGGCTTTTCTGCTGCCTCTGCTGGAGCTTCTGTGGAAATGAGTTGTGCAGTGTGAGATCCCAGCTCAGCCCATACACACTTGGAAGGGAGAAAGAGAACTCCGACTCTCCCTTCTTTATTTCTCCCACCAGACTGGGCCAAATCTCAGTCTCATTTATATCAGAGTAATCCTGGAAGAAATTCACAAGAGTAATTTCCTCTAGATTTACATGGATATAACCATGAGGAGAATTCATCACCATGTCTTCATCGATGGTTCATAAGCAAGGAAAATACTAAGGCCTCCTTTATCTTGACAGCACAAGATGGCTCAATAAATGTAAAGCATGTGTTACATAACAGTAGAATAATCTATGGTATTGAGGGCTCACAGATTCTGAAAGTCTTTTCCACTTGCAGTGGAGGGGGGGCAGGAATTAAATAAGGAGAAAAATATATATTGAATAAAGTGCTTGTTGCAGAATATTTTTTTTAAATACAGAACTGTGAAACCTAAAGTAGGGCAATACCCTCCCTTTCAACAATACTTTGACTTCCTACAGTCAGCAGATGCAATATGCATAGGATTCAGAAAGATCCCATTAAAATTCATTAAACCATGTTTCCAGCTATTTAGTAAATTTTGAAGAAAAGAAACCTATTGCCTCTTCTGCTCCATACGATGGCCTCTTTGAATGCAATTAACCCTTCATTCATGGGTCCTTCTATCCAACTAATCTCCCACCCCGTGCCTTCCGATGCATTTTTAATACGGCAGCTAATACTGCCACCTAAAATCCTCCAGCAGACACCATGCAATAGAGCTCTTTGCACAGGCAAGGAACTGTAAATCTCCATAAACAGTGCTTGAATGAACAGCAAATTCAGATAAGTGATGTGTTCTTTTTCATGGCTTCCAGTTCCAAATGGGGTATGCTCTTCATCCTTCAGGATAGAATTTTATCCAGCAATTATTGTGGTTTCATACCTGCCCAAGGGATTTAGACACTGGGTATGGGGAAGCTGCACAAGAAAGGGTGTAAAAATGTGCCAGGGAGCATAAATAAATAGTGAAACAATAGAGACGTAGTAGTACATATGCAAATAAACATTCAAAAATTAAAAAAAAAAAAAAGAAGAAGAAAAATGAAAAAGATAAAGGATAAAGATCCAGAAACATCAGAAGACATTACATGAAGTGTCAGATTTATCTGCCTGAAGTGTAAAATTCTGTTTTCCTTATTACATGGTTGACAGAGACTCAGGACCCAATCTGGTCCCATCCTGAGTTTGATAAACTGCGACCAATTTCAGATTGGAGCTCCTATTTACGGAGGTGCTAAGTGGAGAGGGGGATTATATCATGCAAAACAGAAGCAACCAAAAATATTCCTATTCCCCCCATCCTCTTTTCCCATCTGATAAATGAGCTGGTTTGTCAAAACAGGGAGTGGAACTGGAGGGGCCAGGGAAAAGGATTTGCTATAAAAAAGCAAACAGAAGATGAGAACTGAAAATATTCTGTGTTTCTGTTTGTTTGAAGCAAATCCCATTCCCAAGCCAAATCTAATCAGAATCTGTCCATGAAAAAAGAATTCAGAAAGAAAATATTTTGAAACATAAAGGTGGTCTCAGCCTGATCCACCCTGCAAGGTGTTCAAGGTACACTGCGCTTCTTTCATTATTTCACTGTTCTGTCACAGCTATGAAGGAGTGTTATTTCTGAGTCACAGAATTATGCTTTTCACTTGGCTTCTGTAACACCCCTACGCTTAATTATTTCATCTGAACTACAGATTTCCACAGATCCAGCAAAGCATTTAAGCACCTGCTCAACTTTAAGAACCTATTGCGTTCTGGGAGGCTTTCCACAATGTGAATTAAGCACACACTTTGCTGGATGGACAGCTCCATACCATAACTACATTACATCTGGAAGAGAGCCATACTCTTTCCCAAAGGGTTCGCTGCTCTCCAATATATCAGTCTAAAATTTTTATGTAAGTGTATGTGCCTTTTTTAATTGAAGATTTTGTCATATCTAATAGAACCCTCGCATGGTGTTTGCGAGGAGTCTTGGACAACTTGGAAAGGACTGATCCTGGCACTTCAGAACGGGACAGAAGTGCTACAGTTTGTGTATCGGATGTGAGTATCACCCTAAGCCACTGGAAGCCAATCTGAAATCTGCCTGCTTAACAGAGAGGCACTGCTACTGCCTTGCTCTGCCAAATCAGGGTATTTTAAAGAGATAGCAGAGTGATTCTGTTTAAAATTCGCAATGCATCTGTACAGAGGATGAGAATTTCAAAGTACGGCACAGGTCTTACTTTATGGGGAGGTATTATTCTCATTGTTCTTCCAGAGGTGGAAAAGGAGGAGAAAAAAAGGTATAGGAGCTCAATTCTGCAAAATTTGAGGACCTGAGTGGCAGGCTAAGAGCTACACAGCAAGCTGTGGAAAAATATCAGCAATCAAATGCCAAAAATCTGGTCTCCAAGCTTCCTATTCAAAGACATGCAATGTCCTATCCGCCTACCCAAGAAAGAGTGGCAAGTGCTCACTAAAAATTTAAAGGCTAAATGCCTGTATAGGGGGATACGTTGGCTACCTCACACTCCACTGGCACTGGGCATGTTGCCTGTAATGCCAGGGAAATGTGTGTACAATTAACAGCAAAGTTCAGTTGCTGCAAGAGGATGTGTATGGATTCATCCGCTTTAATTTTTTCCATGATTTAAGCATTAGGCACCAGGAAATTAATCTGGGCAATAGTCAAGACAATCTGCAGAAAGCTGGGTCCAATGTTGCTAAAACAAGCTGGCTGAAATGAAAAAGTGCAGCTGTGACTCTCTTCCTGATACCAGAACACAAACACACGCACACACACACAAACCGGCCCTTATTCTTATTATTTATGGATATAGATGAAAAGCCAAAGGGGGCAAGGTAATGCACACAGATGCTGATTAGCTGGAGATTATATTGATGATGTAATAAAAATTCACTTTGTCTCTTAAGCTGCACCAGGACAATCAAAGAGAGATTAGATAAAAATCAGAGAGAATGAATAATAGAAGGGAGAGGTAACATTGTAAACCATAACTCCCTGCAAAATGTTCTACCTTTGACTGTCCTCAGTCAGAATAAATAAGAGCTGGAGGGTGTAAATACAACGCAAATGTACAGAAGAAGGAGGCAGATGTGGCTTTGTAAGTGTATTATTTATCAATAAGCAGCCAGATATGCACATTTACCTGAACGGGTTTGTAAATACACGCAGACACCTATCTACAAGAACACACCTTTCTAACTCTGTTGAAGAGATGATGACAGGGAGTGCAAGACAAAAAAATGTGTTTGGAGAGGGACAGATGGACAGACAAATGTATGGGGTGAACAGTTAACAGCATACAGAAAACTATCTGAGCGAGAAAGATATGAACTTGTTGGGAGAAATCAACTCTGTCTCTACTTGACAGGGTAAGGGACACACATTTGGAGACACACATGCACAACTTTTTATCCAGACATACACTCATGTGAATCCTTGTCTGGAAAAAGAATCCCTCCTGCCTCAAAAGGTCTCCATCAGAGAGAGACAGGAGAAAACTTCCCGCTCTTAGAGTGCTTGCTTGAAAAGGAGCAGAAATCCTGCATGTCTAACGTTGGTTTAAGTTTACTGACCATGTTTAATATTTGATTAAACCTTTGGCATAGCTGACTATCCTGATCTGAATAGATGATCCGACACTTTCCCTGGTAGTAAAGCCAAGCATAAGTAATATCTGTCCTCTGTCTACTGCTGCCTTACATGTACGAGTCAGATTTTGCTGTGTCTGAAAACCTGCTACCTGCTTCTGGATTCTTTTCTGCTGTTCAGTATTTTCAGCAACACTTTATGAAATCAAACAAACAACCAGAAAAAAACCCCACCAAAATGCTTCTCCCAGCCATGGAGGGGGCTGGCTGCAATTTATTCATAACTGCTGAAAAAAAATCCCTTCCCTCCAAAGCCTTCCCTGGCTTAAGCATTTACCTGTTCTTGTACTTTTTGCCTGTGGTTTGCATTATTACTTGTTAAATACATTAGAAAATGCTCATCAGCTTGCTCGGCAGCTTGGGGATGTTTGTGTGGTTGCCCACACACATACGCACACACACATACACGCAGCAATTTTATAAATAAATCACAGTCACAGGGGTGAGGAGAGGGCATGTGGTGCTTTGGAAGGGAGCAGAGCAGCAAAAAAGGAAGGACATCTCCAGGATCAGAAAACAGGGGCTGTCAGAGTTTCTCTGCACCTCTCAATGCCCGTGAGATGGCCACCGCCTCTGATCACACAAAGTGAGAGACGGGGACACCAGCCTGGGGTGCTTTTTCCCTCACCCACCTAGGTGAGTAAAAGTCTAATCCCTCAAGACAGACAAAAAAAAGGCCTAAATTACCAGCCTACATGCTTGACACCTCAAATGAGACAAGCCTTGCTGGGAGAGGTAATATCTTTTATTAGACTGAGTGATACAATTGGAAAAAAATAGACGAGCTTTCAGGCACACAAGGAAGTCTGTCTTTT
>VWZS01008412.1:5730-17546 GCA_013397075.1 Rhabdornis inornatus | reverse complement strand
TTTTTTTTTTTTTTTTTTTTTCCCCAGCTACATCAGCTGGACTAATAAAATATATTACCTCTCCTTACAAATGTGGTCTCATTTATAACCTTAGACCATCACCACTAAAGCTATAGCATGACTTCTGCCTTAAATATATACAAAGCTCTTTGCAAAGCTGGATATCATAAATTCCTCTTTACACATAGCAAACTAAGGAAGAACAAGGTCTAGGAATGGGATCAGGTAGGATACGGAAGGTTAGTAAGAGGACTGGGCTAGAAATAGGATCCTAATCCCTTCCTACCTACCTCTGAATGAAGAAGACTCTGATGCAACACCACATCAAATTCTTATTTTGCCTTCTTGCATAAATTTTGGATTGCTAGAGAGGGGTTCTGGAAGTGAAATTCCGGTAGTTGTGTTTCAAAACAGCAGGAAAATATTTTTACAGGAAGCTGAAGTGTAGTCCCAGAATGGACTGCCAGGAATAGTTAAGAATAAGATCACAATTTTTAGAATTCAGAGGAAAACATGTCGGATTTTTGTTCAGGTGTGAGAAACTAGTTGCTGATTTAATGAAATAGGCAGAGTTAAAAAATAAAAAGGTGCAATTGTCTTGGTAAAATTAAAGGCTTACTGCACTGTTTCTTTTTTTTTTTTTTCGATCTTAATCTTTGAAAGAGGACATTGAGCTCCAAACCCTGAAAGTGGGGGGAAAAAAAGAACGTTTTTCTGTCTACTCTCTTAGTAGTTTGCATACAGAAATGCATCTGCTTGTGTATCTGTGTTTCTGTATATTTTGTGAGGGCAGGTTTTTCTGCTACTACCCATGGCTGTTTTGCTTTCTGAAAATATGGACAGCATGGCTTCCATTTCCCAAAACCTGCTAGAGAAGGAGATGAGAAAAGAGAGGAGAGACAGCTAGCATGGTCTGAGAGAACCCAGGTGGTAACTCGCGACATGAACCGGCGAAGTGTTTTCTGCAATGGACGGTGCGAGGGCAGAACATCGGTGCAGAGCTGAACCAAGGGAAGAGGAGTGTGAACAGCGATGGTGAGAGCTGGGGAAAATGATCTGTCGCTTGGCTATGGAAAAGAAACGACTCATGAGCATGGTGAACCGACAGTGGGAATGGGCAGCGAGCCTGGAGCGGCACCTGGGGAAGGGACATGATCTAAGAGTGGATCTAAAGCTGTGGTCCACACACCCACACCTGTACCTGCAACCAGGCAAGTAAGGTTGGGAAGCCAGGATGAAGAGCTGGTCTTGGATGCAAGCCCAGTGAGTGAAAACATGAGTGCTGCACTTGAACAGCAAAAGCAGAGGCCAAGGATAGAGGCCCAAGCCGGGGGAGTGAGCTGCTCGCCCGGCAATCGGACCTGTATCTTTTGTCACAGCAGGGTCATCTGCTTTGCTGGTGGCTCAGCTATTTCTTTTTGGATTAAGAAGCTGCTGCCAGAAGTCCTGTCCCTGGATCGGTGCAGAGGAAAAGACAGGGGAAAGACACACCTATTGTGCAACTCCTTTTATGAATAAACTCGTGAAATCTAATTCTACCAGCACCTCTCTGGCCTTTTTCAATGAGCCGGTCAGTAACAAATGACCATTTAACAGCACAAAGCAGCTGTTATATGGGAGAACAGATTGAGGCTAATACAACACATGTTCCCCTCCAAACAAGAACCCAACATTCCTTCTTCATTTTTTTTTCTTTTTTTCCCCCATCTGCAAACACTGTCAGTAAAGCTGAGTAAATATATAAATAATTAAACAAACAAATACTTTCTCTGCTGCCCCCAGGCCTTTGAAACTGAGACTTAGTTGGATTTCAGGCAATCAAACAGCATCACGTTCACGCACTCACACTGCACGCAGGCTTCCTCTCCACCTTTGACAGAATATCATTGACTTGAGTGCACTGTGATGATTTCAAATAGACTAGAGGTTAGATAATCGACTCTACACACACACACATAACTGCATGCACACTCCAGCTCCTTCATTTATTTCCTAAAACAGATGAGCACAGATGGGATGGAAACACCAAAAAAGACCCCAAACAAACAAACAGAAGAATGCCATGTATATTGCTACTGATGAACAAACTAAAACTACAAGTGAAATAATTAAAAAAAAAACAAAAAAACCCAAACAAAACAGCACAAGAAGCCTGATTCATTTGTTTGTCAGATCTTTGCTGTAGGTGATCACCTGAAACCCTCTTCTTTGACAAAAATATTACTAAATTAAATTTTTTGTGGCTAGATACCTAAGGACACTGGGATGCTGTTTATGCCCCACAACCAACACCTTAGGTAGTAGCAGTGAAAACTCTCTTCTGGACTATCTTGCTGTGCCAAAGTCAGGGATATTCACATCCCTGCTTAAGGATTCACACAGTGTCTGTCTGTTGTTTGTGAGGCTGGGTCAGAGTCTAACTATTGACTTCAGAGAGTGTTGGGTCGGTGCTTGGCAAATGGGCGACGACTGCCAATTCCATCTGCCTGTACTGAGGGCAGGAGTACACTTGTCTAGAGGGAACTTGCTCTTTTTTACTGACCCGGTGAAGGCAGATACCTTCAGCTTGATCCAAATTGTGTTGCAAACAATAGGTTTGGATCAGGCCCTTAAAGAAGAAAGGTGGGATGCAGCCCTTCATCAAATCCTTGCTTTGCAGCTCCCTCAGTTGCCATAACAATGAAGAGTATGTATGTGATTCACTAAGAGAACGGGAAAAAAAATATAAATCAAGATCCTGAATCAGTGAATGATGACATTGCTGTAGACAGAAAAATTACAAAGGCCGAATCCTACTCGCACAAAGAAAACTGGCAAAATTGACATTGACCCTTTCTTAGCAAAGCAGGGACAAATATGCATTTACAAGTGAAATGAGCAAAGCTAATTTTCCATGCCCCCACTGAGTGTTTTTTGAAAGCATGTTTTCCTAATCTACGCTGAAAGGGACTCTGATGTAATACATTTACCATCAGAGATACACCAAAACCTTTACACAGAAAAAAGTAAATGTCAAATTTATGCCATTACCTTCTCCCCCACTAAAAAAAAAAAGAAAAATCCAGCTGGCCTAATATTGCAGTTGGGGAAATGAAAGATCAATAGCTCACTAGAGCCAATGGGAATCTTTCCATTGATTCAACAGGTTTCAGTTCAGGCCTGAAGGCACCGAGCTTAAGTGACTCTATCAGCGAGTGTTGGTGAGTAATTATCCACGCTGTGATTAGAACCTAGGCGTCCTCAGTCCTCACCGCCCGCCTTCACCCCTCAGATAATGCCCTTCCTTCGGATGAAGCTGCAGGCACAGGCAGCAATTTAAACAGAGCTGAGGTGTGTTAGCCATTACAAATAATTCAGAAGGAATGGCAATGCTTGTGTTCCTTGTTTTTTTATTTGTTTGTTTAATTTGCTGTTAACTTTCCCAAATCCCTAGCAGAATGCAGAAATTAGCACCACTCTGACACTCTTGTCTCCTGCTTTAGGTGCCTTGTCTGCCGGTGTTCCTACGGGTTGACTCACTTCTTTTTTTTTCCTTCTCTGTTAGTTACTAAACTTGGAGTCAAATAATTTCAAAGATACTCTTTTTTTTGGTATCAAAATTGGCTGTATCCCCTCTTGCAAATAAGCATGAGGCAATGGTATGCTTTTAAAGACTTTGCCAGTGGATTTTTTGTTGGTTGCCTTGCCCATTCCTCATTTGCACTCCTATTTTTCTCATTTATTGCCAGTAACTTGAATGAGATTTCTTTTTTCTAAAAGGGAAAAAAAAATCCATATAAATAATAATAAAAAGAAGATAGGAAGAAAGAAAACAAAGTAAAAAAGTAACCAAGCTCACTCTGAATGCACAAAACAGAACAAATCCCACAGAATAACATAATGGAATAACAATATGTCTTTATAAAGGAGAGTGAAAAATTGCATCCTCATCCATGTATTACTGAAGATGGAATACGATCAAATAAATCGCATTTAAAAGCAATTAAATGCTCACAAAAGAAAAACACTTGCCCTGTAAACTGAAAAAAAATGACATAATGAAATGCAAACCTTCTTGAAACTACCATATGGACACTGGAACGAGAACGGTTGAAGCTGAATGGTAAAGCAGAAGGAACTAGCTTACCTAGATAAGGCAGCCTATTGTTGCAGAGGGAGTAGTTAGGAAATTCGGACGGAGCCAGGTCTGCGTGTCTGGGTTTAGGTGAATTGCAAGCTTAAGTCAGTCACAACGCGTGTGATCGGCCGCTCCTGCTTCAACCAGCGGCATCTTGCAGAACGGCCCGTAACTTCGGGCCCAATCCAAACACTGCTGCAGGCAAAGTAGAGTTTTTTCCTGGACTTCAGCAGGCTTTGGGGCAGGTGTGTGGCTGCTCTGCAAAGTTCTTTCTTACCAATTATAGATTTTACACGGTGTAGAACACACATTATTTCCGCCATATTTTTCCCCTCATTCCTTAAATGCTGACAAAGGTGTGGGGGAAAAAAAGAGTTAAACACTTTCATTGCAATTCTATGTTGAAAAAGAACTCTCTAGGATTAATCCTGTTTTGACAGGAGCTGAAGTTGTTGACCAAAATGTTCCTTGCTGCGAGAAGTTTCTCAGATTCCTGGCTTTTGTGCACCTGCTAGGCCAAGACCCGATTCTAGAAAAAGCAAATCTGGTTTCTGTCTGTGTTGGGTGAAATAATGAGCAGGAAACAGATTCTAGGCAAGAAAACTGAATTTTCTCTAGGGTAACTTTCAGAGAGGTGCAGACCAATTCAATCTGCTCGGCAAAGGTATCTCGCTCTCCCCCTGCTTCCTCCATGCACCATTTCAAAGAACTGCATCTTTACCTTATTATATTATTAGAATAAATCAATATTATTAATATTACATGTGGGCAGTTCTGTAAATTCTTCATAGTTCTCCTCCCCGCCTGTTAACAGCAGGTACATTATACAGTCTCTGGTTAGATTGGTCAACTAGGCTATCGATAGTCTTAATAAGCAATACCTGTATTGTGACCTTTGCTCACAGAACTGAATCTCTCATATAGGGCTGTCAGATTCCTTAAAGAAGTATTGATAAGTTCATTACTGTATTGCTACATATAATTTTAGGTGTGATTTTCACTCACCCTGAAGCATCTAGTAACCTAATACTTTTTTTTTCCTCCTAAAGCATTGGCCCTTTTACAATTGATCAAATAGTGAATTAGAGCATTATAGAGAGGAAACATAATCAGGGGATTTCTACAAGTACACTGTGATATATCTTTTGATCTTCTGACAACCTTCATCCCTCTCTATCCTAGGAAGGAAGCACTGTTTTATAGGGATATTATTAGGCTGATGCTGCTTTATACATCTACCTGCAAGAAGCTACCGAGTCCAAAAAAAATATTTGTGTGCGTTTGCAGTGAGTAATGCATATTATGTGATGTGAATCTATCCTTAGGGACTGGGAAGGAGAAGAACTATGTGCAAATGTAAGTCTGCCCTTTCGATACATGCATGCATACACAGTCCCTGTGTAGTATACACACAGGCATTTGAATTAGAAACAGGCCAAATATGCAGTCAGATCTCATCAGACCAACTCTGTCTGCAAACCTCCGTTTTTATTCTGTTTGGAGAAGCTTCATGTCCAGAGTTATCTGCCCCAGTGCACTGGGAAGGCAGCCTGGTAGCCTCTAAAATATTTTGGAGGCTCAGACACAATGTGCAAGTAAACCAGAGATGAATTAATTAACTGTGACTGTATCATTAAAATAGTACAATAAGCAAATTGTTGCGTATAATATTAAACTCTGTATAAAATTTCAGGAATACCCTCTTAAGTCACCTGCCACTTTAATGCAAGAGCATGTTCTCTGTACTTTCTTTTAGAAAGGAGTTATTTAGAAACTTATGTTATCCTGTCTGTATTGAATGCATGTTTTCATTAACATGCACATAGAATAAATAGTTGCATGTGTGTGTTATACAAACGCCAGACACACTTTTATCTCACTGCATACACAGTTTTCCCATAAAATTTAATTCTCAGTGACACTTTTTGTGTACCTTTTTTTTAGGTTTTCATGGGGTTTTTCTATGTTTTCTGTGTTTAAATAAGGGGGTTAAACACCTCAGCCACATAAAGGAGTAAGAATAGTCTGCAGTGCAAACTGTGTCTGCACTACACCTTGGTCTACCAAAACATAAGCAACTTTCTGTTGGCAAAATAGTTTGAAAGACCTTACAGTGAAGGTCCCCATCACTGCAATAATACATTGCTGGAGGCATCAAAATTGCCAACAAAATCATCTATTAAATAGTTAATGTTAAACAATGACTTTCCATGTTCAACAAAGGAGGGAGAAATAAACAGATAAGGGTGAGGTAGATCGAAATCTGCATGCCTCATTGGCTGAGCTGTCGGATATTTCTAATGCATCTGAAGGGTTTGTTACTAAGAACCTGTTAAGTATCTTTAAACCTTTGATCTGTAGCCAGTCTTAACAAAGGTGACAATTAATTACAGGAGAGTGCATTGCAATAAAGTTACATCGTGGTCAGTTTATATATACTGTCCAAAGCTGGTTCACAGAAGTCACTGTCAATTAAAGTCTTCTTGGAGTCCAGTTCATTATCAATTTTTCCCCTTCGCCTTGATCAATATTTTTGGCTGCTTCTGCTTGACAAACTTAACACAATGTCTATATCTATATGTCTTGCCATTCATTTACATGGAATAGATGGCCATATATGATTTATTTTTAGCTACTACGTATGGTCAGGCACTTTATTTGAGAGGTTTAGAGCTCTCATCCATCTTTATTTTAAGGAGCGACAATAATAAGCCCTCTCTTCCTTCAAGGGGATGTCAGTTGGATATAATGAATGCACATTAAAAGCTGCATTCACCTGTATGTGCATTCAGGCTGTGGCTCACAGTGACAAAAGCAAACAAATATAATCTCTGTGGTGACATCCTGACTCCAGACCACACCAAGAGATGCAGCGCAGATAAAGTGACTCAGTAGATCCTGAGATCTCCAAAATGTGACTGACGATGTCTCCCCAAGAGGTAGAGGGAAAGATACACCTGACCCCTGTAATATATACCCCAGCTCAGTAAGTGGAGCAATGGTGGAAGAAAACCATAACTTTTACTCTCCATGGTCAATATTTTCCCCTTTTTTTGCAGCAGATCTTAATGCATAAGAATCAGTCCACCATGACAAACCCCAGAAATAGTCATACAAGCACTGGTGGAACATTTAAGTGAGTGAGAAATGTGGCAGAGATCAGGCTTTTGTCAGTTCCTTAGCTTTGTGTTAGTTTTAGTTTCACTTACAGAAGTAAAGCTGAGTTAAGAGACAAGCCAGCAAGCACAGAAATTAGTAGCATTAGCTGCAAATGTTGAGGTTTGGTATGTAAACCCATAATCCAGAATTTTAAACGGAATGTGAAATCCTGAGTAAGTGCAAACCTGCAGCAGGATTTCCAAATGTGAAGCCACCTAAGTGATGGCAGAAATCTCACTGTGTTCTGCCCAGCAAGCAGGTAACAGGCCTTTGCTCCTGAAGTAAAGGAGACACAGGGATTAATGCAGCACCGGCTATCTGTTAAAGTCAGGATTCAGCTTCGTTTACTTAACACCTCACTTGCTTAGTGCGAACTCTTACGGGGCAGAAATCACACAGTGCTTGATGGGCAGGTCACGTTGAGCTCTGCAGCCCCCTGCTTTTTTTAAATATTACTTTGAGGCCATAGCCAACACCTGCATGGGTCTTTGGGCATCTGGTGCTTTCTGTCTATTTTAAATGCAGGTAAGTGTTCCAACAGCCTAGATCATCTCCCCCACTTTTTCTCCCTTGGAACCATTACTGCCTGTCGCATACACCCGCCTGGGTTCACACTTGATTGACGGGAGGGACAGTAACAGCTCCTTTAGTGTCGTTATGGTCTGTCGGGTCAGTGCGGCTGGCATGCGCACAGGGTATGCACGATAAAAAAACACCCTGATGTCTTGCTGAAAAATGTGGCTGCATACTTTCAGCTCTTAAGGCTGGAGGACATCCTCCTTGACCACTCAAACCCTTCTGTCCCTTGATCTTGACCACCATGAACAGAGAGTTCTCTGCCTGCTCTCCCTCCCTGAGAGGTACAATTTGCTTTTTTGGTTGAGCACAAGACACTTTCCGCAATCTTGCTCACTCTTTACCCAGACAAGATTTCCAGGTGCTTTCTGACAATCTCCTTCAAAAGACTTTTCCATCATCTGCCTGGCTTTTTTTATGCTATGCAATTTGAATCCTTTGATAAAGTAAGCCCTGCCGGTGGCACTGGCCACTAGCAGATGCGGAATACAGGACCAGATGAACCACGCTTCTCATGCAAGGTGAAAAGGACCCTCAATTTTTCACTCTACTTCAGTGCTGAAATTTCCAATTTTTCTGGCTTGATACAGGAAAAAAAAAATTACATAAAACTAAACCAAACTGCTCCCTGTTCCTATTGTTCCTTGCAGAAATTAGCGAATTTATGATTCACCCCTTAATAAAAACCTTGGTAGGGACAAATAAATACTATGAAATTTGATTGTTCCTGAATGGTTTTTTTGTTCTGTTTTGTTTTGTTTTGTTTTGTTTTTCTTAGGAAAAAAAAAGTGTCTTTTTTTATTCCATAAAATGCCCAAAGGCACCCGTATATGTAGATATTGAGGGACAGAAGCAATCGTAAACTGCAAAAGTGTAAGAAATGTAAGTCTAACCAGGAGAAATATAAGAGAAGAAACAAAAGCCGTGGACAAAAAACTTTAATTTCTTTCTTTTTCCTGCATTAATGTAACTTTTAAACAAATCCATCTTGTAAGGATGATTAGTTCATATGGTAGTGGGACTAGCTGAGGAACAGCTTTCAGTGCAAAACTTGACAGGCAAGCAAGAGATCCCAGAAAATTAGAGTTTGTATTGGAAATGCTGACACAACCGTAACAACAGCATCATAACTGGCTGCAGCTGCTTTTAGAAACCAGAATCCATGTCCAGACCCTCGAAAAAAAGAGTTAACATATATACCCTTCTAATTTGTGGAGCAATCTGGGCTATCTGTTTGACATTATCAAAACACATAGATGCTCCTATGTACAGGAGCTTTTAATGAACAGGGGGTTGTTTTTTTCCTCTCTTCCATCAAGCTATCCAATTGCATTGTGACTGTTTCAAGGGGTTGTTCTTTAGACCTAAGGCTTAAAGACTCCTCTGTTTAGTTCCAGTTTTTTTGTGTGTTTACCTCCCTAAAACTTGTTTGGTTTACTACCATACTAAATGCTGTATGTGTTGCTTTCAGCCAGGCAAGTCTTATGTTTCAATTATGGAGGAGTTTATTCAGCACCTGTATTGCGTTTTGCTTCTTTTCAACTAAATTTCCATTTCCCAAAGGCTGGACACATGAATGTGTTTACGTCTTTTTCTGTATGTATACGCACATAAATGTATACATTTCTGCATATAAACATACACATCATCTTAACTGAATGCCCATTTTCATTGAGCCTTTGAATTTCTGACATATCCAAAATCTTCATAAACATCCTTAAACTTAAAAAGATGTCTATCATCTATCTTTGTAATCAAACAGAACAGAATATAATGAATGGAAGCCTTGTTTCCCTACCCCACAGGTGTCTTAAATTTCAAAATTATTTATATTTTTGGGAAGGTAAAGCTGTAAAATAACTATACTATTCACTTCATACTGCATTTTTCTATCTGCATTGAATGCTTACAGAGGGAGGTTCGGGTCAGGTAGGAAAAACACCCCAACCACAGGGCTGCAGCAGTGGATTTTAAGGAGGTCTTGGGTGTTTTGTGCTTTCTCCCCCTAAATTAGGGTTGGAAGAGTGTTGGTCTCAAGTCTGTGCAAGACTCCTGTTTTCCTTGTGCACACTATCTCCACACTTTGAGTGCATTCGCCCGCATGTGTTTCAGTAAATCTCAGTTAAGTACGGAATGCTGATTTCCTCTGACTTTCTAAATAGAATATTATGGAGACCTGTGTGTTTTAAATTAAAACATTTCCCAGGCCTTGGGTACAAGCAAGCTTGAATAGAAAAGACTGTTTAAACCTATGGGGACAGTCCTATATTTAGATTACATTAATTCATAAATATTATACTAAATACCACTTAAATTGGCCTTAAATGACTTCAAAGATAATGCATTATAATATGGCTGTCCTGAGAGCACTAACCTTTATATCTCCCAGTAACTCAGCCTTTAAGCATACTCCACAGCTAGATAAGATGTGGGGAAGTTATGAATGAGTGTCTTGCTAAATTGTTAAAGTGTGATTAGTTAACTCAGTGCATGTGTGTGCGTGTATGTGTGAGCGCGTGGGTGGGTCAGCTCAGCCCCGGTAGATTTCTACCCGTGGGTCTCAGCACACAGCCTCTTCCCAATCCTACAGCAAAGTACCAGAGCAGGAGTCTGTTCCTGCCCCGTGTGGAGAGAAGAGAGGATGGGGGAAATATGCAGCAGCTATGCTTGTGCCATAAAAGCTTATTTTCTCGGGGATCTGGCAAGCCTTTCCCGCCTTCCCCCACATGCTGCTTCCCCCGTACCCTTTCTCTCTCTGCGTATCTGCAAGAGAATCATAATCCCCTGCCTCTTTACTGGTGTCTGTACTGGTATCAGCCAGAGCTGCTGGTGAGAGAACCCGGGACTTTGCTCTCCTTTTGTGATAGTTTTTCTTGGAGGAGGGCATAGTAATGTACTTTAAGTTCTTAATTTTCAATTTCCTCCTGCTATACAGGGGCACCGCAATAGGATATCTTCATAATATTTTCAAGAATACACATCCTTTGATCTCGTTTCAATGAATTTACACCTGAAATTTCTCCGGTTGCTGGTTTTTTTACTTAAAGCTAATTCCTCCCTCTTCCCTCCTCCCAGAACAATCCCACCTTCTCCCCCTCTACACCCAAGGTTTGCTCTCTGCACACTTAAATAAACTACAGCCTACTATTAACCCTTCAGGGTGTACCACTGCCACAGCCTCATCCCCTGAATTAGGAATTAAATCAACTGAGAGTGATGGATCAATTAATGTATAAGCATTATGCATCTCTTATGGAAAGCATCTTGGGGTTTTGTATTGCCAACCTACCCCTGTGAGCCAAGTTGGGCTATCTTTATGCAATTCTTCACCTACGCCTGCAAAGCAAAGCCAAAATAAGGACATCTGAGTGAATACAATGCTTCACATGACTGCATTTAGAGAAGGGAAAAGAGAAAAAATAGATTAAAAATGAAATAAAATGAATAAAATAATAATAAAAAAACCCAAACACAACCCTCATCCTTCAAAGCCCCATCACGCTTTTTGACTTAATAGTAATTAATCACTACTGGCAAGAAAGTAATTTTTTTCCAGGTAGCCAGGGGCACATTTTTATCAGGATTAGCTAATAAATCAGCGGCATCGCTAGAAAGGAGTTTGAACTCTTCTCGGATGTACTAAATAAAACCGATCTCTGAAATGCTGGCAACTCAGTGTCTATTGAAGCTTCACTCAAACCCTAGCCCACAAAATAACAATCATCGTAATAAATTTTCTTTCCAAAGTCCAAAACTTATAGCAGGTTAAAAATGAACTGTTTGTTTTGAGATGAACTCATGCAATTTGGTTTGATGATGTGACAAGATTCCCCACCTGGCTTTTCTCCTAGGTTGCAGCTTTACAACAGATATGAAATGAAGGGAAATGAAGTTAGTATCTTGCTTAATTCAGGGATATGTGTTAAACACTTCCAAGCAAGATAAATGATCCCTCTCTCTCTCT
>VWZS01008409.1:455127-535010 GCA_013397075.1 Rhabdornis inornatus | reverse complement strand
CATTTCTGCCAATTCATTAGGGGTGTTATGTATGTGTGTGTAATCTTCAGAAGAAAATATTTTGAAACTGGACCCTAATTGGTTCCTGTGTTACTTGAAACCTCTTGCAAACAGCATGCAGTTAGGAGACTGCAGAGGCTGGCTTAGGCTTTGCTAGCATGTACACTTACATAACTGTTCACTAGGACACATTCTGCTGGATTAATGCTTCTCTCTGTGACCCTTTGTGTTGGTAAGAAGGAAAGCTTTTCCTAAGGGTTATCTCTTGGAAACGCTTTGAGAGCTTGTTCCCGTGTGGCATCTGCTTTCAAACATCAATTTAGTATCTAAAGGGCTAATTCTTTCCTTTTCCAAAATAAATGGAATTGAATTTTCTTCAGCAGCAGGTACATGACCTGAATCTTCCTTGAAAATGACTGGATCATGGAGGGAGAAGTAGGATGTTGAAGGATGTGAATGGAGAGGTTGTGCTGGGTTGGTTGGAGAGGGGTTGCTTAGTTCCCTTCCTTGTCCAGAGGGATTGAGACTGCCAGTTTCCCTGTGGCTTTGGCTCTGCTGCTTGAGACACAGAAAAGCCCAAACTCTGACAGAACCTGCCTGCTGGAATTGCCTCCAGGGGATGAGTCTTTAGTGCCCTTTGAGAGGAAGTACAGGATAGTCATGGGGGGAAGTGCAGTACAGGGAATATATATATATTTTTTTTTTTTTTAATGTTACATATCTGTTTTGGGATGGTTGGGTTTGAGGGTTTTGGTTAGGCTGGGTGTTTTGGGCTTTAATTTGATAGAAATCTTTTGAAAATGCCAACTCCTGAGTGCTCAGAGCTGGTGCTCACTCTGGGAGCTGTGGGAGCATTCCTAGCTTTCTGTTGCTCAGAAAATGCCATTTTGTCTTGTTCATAGACAAGTTTTATTTTCAAAACATCAGACATATTCCCCTGATGTGTAGTTTTGAGGCATTTCTAAAATAATGAGGCTCAGAAAATATTGACCCATTGGATTTAAACACATATGCTTTTGTTGAATTGCTTTCCAGCTGTTGTTTACAGTCCCTGGGATGTCTGTGCTACTTCAAAGGGCTCTTTGAAAGGGAATTTATTTAGAATAAAGCTTCATCTGTAGGCCTGAAGTTGACATCCAATGATACTTGCTTCTCCTAGAGAATATTTAGGCACCTGTAAAAGCTGAAAACAATTTATTTCCAAGTCAGGTTGTTTTGTTCATGTAGACTTAAACTGTTCATTTATCATTTGTCCAGGGAAGAAACACTTGCTAAACTCCCTGTGACCCTTTCTGTCCTCAGGGACTGCATGGTCCCTGGAGAAGCACTGCTGTGGATTAGGTTTTGGATTACCAATTAGCTGGGCTACCAATTAGCCAGGGAACTGCTTAACAATTCACTGCTGCAATGGCAGCCACACCGAGCAGAGTCTGAGAGAGAATCATCTCTCCTCTTATTTATTCCGGACTTCTAATTGGTCTGCAGGGTGAATTTGAGAGTAAAATTAAGTTTATTACCTATGCACATGTCATCAGATACAGCTTCAGGACTCAGAGCTGCCTTGTTAAGTCGGGGAAGTGAGCTGAGGGAAAAAGTAAATACAGGATGAAATTCCAGAAGGACACAAACAATTTCCTTCCTTGCATAATAGAACATGGTCAGATATTGAATGTAGCCAGTCTGTTGATGTCTGTGATTTGGTGCAGATTCTCCTTTCCACAGCACCTGTTCATCCTGCTGTGAAAAGAAAAGGGTTCACAAATTCCCTGGAGCTGCTCATGCTGGTTGTTCCCCATCTGTGTGGGGCATCCCTCCACAGCAGTGCTGCCAAAAGCCTTGGTTGCTAAAGTTCTTAGAAAAATACTGGAATAAGCTGGACTTGGTTCCCAGCTCTTCCATTTAAAAGATAGGCAGGCTTGGTTTTGCTGCTTTGTGGTTCTCTAAGAAATTGCTTTGATGGGTTTTGTTGGAGTTTTAAGTGTCCTGGAGTGAGGCTCACCAGACAAAAGTCAGTTTGAATTCCTATTTCCTTCTCCAAGGCTGAGGGCTTTGATCTCCCTCTCGAGGAGGACTTGAAGTGTCCTCAGCTGGTGCTGAATTCTCTTGGTGTGTTTGGGAACATAAAAGATGCCCCATATGGAAATCCTATGGATTTTGTGCTTCAGCTTTTTTCTGTCTGTTCTTATCCATAATTATTGATATGTACTAATTTCTACATTTTATAATGTTCAATTTGGGCTTGAGATTGCAGAAGAGGTGTTGATCTACCTAGGTTTGTTCCTTATTGCCCTTCATGTTTTATTTGCATTGGAATAGTTTGGAATTGTGACACTTGCTTCATTTTCTTCAAGGAACTATCACTTTTCCCTCAGTAATTTTCTTCTAAGAAATGTACAGAATCCAAGTTGAGTTTGGTGAGGTGTTGTTCTGTCCCACTCCTAAGTTCTCCAAACCTTTGATGTTTGTTTTGCAGTGACACTTTATGCAGAAAGCTTCATGTTATCTTGTGGCTGCTACAAGGCAGCTTTTTTCAGGCTTAGATTTCCAAAATTACAGCAAATCTTCAGAGCTGTTTAGAAAGTCTTACATCCCCTCTGGTGGTGGTGGGTTAAGTGTAATACCTTAGGGCTCTGGGTGTTAGGTATTTTTTTAATTACCTGAGAATTAAAAATAGTATTCTTAAGGAATTTATTTTACCTTTTAAGCCGAAAATTCCTTTCCGCGTTACTTGAGCCGTACCCAGCCTTGGTGTGAGCTTTAGGAATCTCTGACTAATACTTCAACTTGAAAAGATTTTTTTTTTTCTTTCTCTTTATTTTCTTCCTCTTCTTCCATTCCCCAGGGCAACAGCCATCCTGGCATACTTACCCCAGGAACTTCTAGGTACTTCGTGTTATGAATATTTTCATCAAGATGATATAGCACATCTTGCAGAATGTCACAGACAAGGTAAGGTTATTAATAATTCAGGAAAGAAATTTTGTTCAAAATATCAGGAACAGTTGTGTTTTAAGGAAACCAAACAGACTTGAAAAGATTTGGGTATTGCTGTTTGCAAATGCTTTAGTCAAGAGCATTGTGCTGCATGTGCCAAGCACTGTGATTAGCTTAGACTTGCATGGATTTGTAGAGAATATTTGAGTTTCAGGATGGGTGAGGGGAATGAGGGAGGAATAGCATTTTTCTTGAGGGATGTGGGGGGAATTAACTGGGTTTTCCCTGACAAAGACTCTATTTATATATGTAGGTATGTACACTTGACACAACTGACTTGCTTTCTGCCTGTCTTCAGTTTTGCAGACGAGAGAAAAAATTACAACTAACTGCTACAAGTTTAAAATAAAAGATGGCTCTTTTATTACGTTGCGGAGTCGCTGGTTCAGTTTCATGAACCCTTGGACCAAAGAAGTAGAATACATTGTCTCCACAAACACAGTTGTTTGGTAAGTGCTTTTCCCTCAGCAGGTGCCTGGGATTGCCCATTGCTTTGCCCTTTTCTCATGTGAGATTTGACCTAAAAATGTGCATGCCTTCTGTAAGACAAAAGGTGTCTTCTCCAGAAAACACCCTCTGGGGAGAGAGGGTTTAGTTTAAAAATTGCAGTAATTTAATTTCTGGTTGTTAAAGGTTGTAGAAGATAGAAATATTTTCTTTCTTTGGGAAAAGCTGGGGCTCAGTCTTTGTAGGAGCTTAAGGAACAAGCATTTCTTTGCTTTGACAGCATTTCTCCCCCCTTTTCCTTTCTTTGGAGGTGACTTCTCAGCAGAATAATTGCTGTAGAGGAGTTCTGTGCTGAGAGAAGCTGTTGGGGCCCTGCACTGCACGCTTTGAGGTGGAACAGGGTGGCTGATTTCTGTTGTTCACCCAGCCCTGGTGTCAGTCACAGGGGTGACACTGACTCACACTGCTGAAATTCCGTGCTGAAACTCTGCCTGCATGACTTGGGTTTTAATCACTGACAGGATTTTCTACCTCTGTAGGGTTTTCTCTCACTGACTTTTCTAACCCTTGCCCTCCACAGCACCACGGTCCTGGAGAGCGGGGACGGGGCCTTTCCTCAGCTGGCAGCATCCCCACACAGCATGGACAGCGTGCTCCAGGCTGGAGAAGGTAACCCCTGTGCTCAGGGAGTCCCTGCCTGCCTGCCCTGGGGCTCCAGGCTGGAGAAGGTAACCCCTGTGCTCAGGGAGTCCCTGCCTGCCTGCCCTGGGGCTCCAGGCTGGAGAAGGTAACCCCTGTGCTCAGGGAGTCCCTGCCTGCCTGCACTGGGAGCAGCTCATCCTGCCTGCACACATTTGCTGCCCTTCTGCACCGAGATTGGTTCCTACCCTAAGGAAAATAAGGTTTAGCTTTGTGTCTGAGCCACACCTGCTGAGGGTTGCTGTTGGTAATGGATAAGCAATGCTGAGGCCTTTCCTGCCCTCTCACTGTAGGCTTTTCTCTGCTTGGAGTGTATCAGGCTCCTTCCTGGCAACCTCCTGTGCTGTGCAAGTGTGAAATCACATTACAGGAACAGCTCCTACCTGGTCAGACCTCACTTCTCCCTCCACTTTTAGATTCCTGCAGTTACCTGCAGGGGCTTTATCTGCAGTCATTGGGTACCTGGGGCTTACCCCATATTGAATGGAACATGCACTGGCAAGTTCTTTACAAAAAGCAGAGAACAAACATGTTTGGAGAAGAGCCTGTTTGGGCACAGAGTGGGGCAGGTCTGGCAAGGCCATCCTGTACCAGCTCTGGACAAGAAGTAGCACCAGATGCTGAATTCTGGAAGAGAACAGCCAGATTCTGAAAGAGTTGGGGTCTGTTCTGTCCCTGCTGGCACAGAGGGGCATCTGAGACCCAGCACAGCACAGTGCAAGCCAGAGATTTTCATCCATTTGAAGGCACTCACCAGTTGATTGAACTGTCAATCCAGTTCAGAAGGTCCTGCAGCTGCTCAGAGCCTAAACACAACTTCCCCGTGGAGAAGGTTTGCAAGCTTTTCTCTGACCTTAAAATTTCTGCTCATTTCAGGTGGCCCCAAAAGGACCCATCCCACTGTGCCTGGAATTCCAGGTGGAACAAGAGCTGGGGCAGGTAAAATAGGGAGGATGATTGCTGAAGAAATCATGGAGATTCACAGGTGAGAGAAAGTGGTGTGAAGTTAAGTTATGATTGTTCTTTAGGAGGAGTTAGACTTCCTTAATTTCCTCTGAAAGAACAGAAGCTTATTCAAGCTGAATAAGGAATGATCCAACTGTATTTCTCAGACAGCTACAGATTCCTGTTCAGCATCCCTGAGGCAGTCAGCCCCCACAGGGAAAGCATGAAGTTACAGCTTCCTATTGCAAAAGACTGATACTGGCATTTTTTTTTTTGCAGTGGTGATGATGATGGCCTGTTTACCAGAAACAGGAGTTAAAAAGAGCAGCTACCTAGAAACAAATCCATTCCAGACTGTTCTTTTCCCAGTGACTTGAGGCTGTGAGAGGCACAACCTCCAAATGCCAAAGCTATTGAGTGTGTGCCAAAACAGCAATGTTTGTTTTCATGCAATCCATTCACTCAGATGCTTTTGGAGTTGTAAGATGTGCATGATGAGCTTGTGCAGTTCCCCTGCAGCTCTTGGAGCAAGGACACAATGCTGGGGCCTTCCCATGGCAGTCAGGATGTGGGGCTGGCTCAGGCACAGGGTCACTGAGGTACTGTGGGGATCCACAGCTGCTTTCAGTGGGTACCACTTCATTTCTGTTGGCTAAAAATCCCTGTTCCTCACAGGTTTCCTCTTAGGAACTGTGTTCCCTTTCCTATAGAAGGGGTCTGACCCAGCAGATGTTTGGTGGTAGTAATTTAACCAGACTGAGCTGCAGTCCAGGGACACATTCAGTCTGTTCTCCAGTTTTTTTCCTGCTGCAGGCAGGAGATTCCCTCCATTCTCACTTCAGGCAGCAGCAGACCTATCCCTAAGGCTTCATTTCTCTCTGTAGGAATAGGAAAAAGAAGAAAAACATGGCTGAGCCAATACTTTGAAGCTTAACCATCCCTTTTAGTAGCTGTAAAGCATTTAATTAGCCCAAGTGAGTGTAGTAGTGCAGTTACCACCCATGTTTGCATTTCAGTTCGGACCCTGGGTTAGTTCCAGTCCTTTTTCAGCAGCTGTTACTATTTTCCAAAGCTGCCTTCTGTTCAGCTTTCCCAGGGGAGCTCTGCCAAGGAGAAGATTCCCATTTCCATTGCTTTTCTCTGTAACTACCCCTCCTCCCTTCAGTCTGGAGATTTGTTGGTTCTACAGTCAATACATTATTCATTATTAACGATGTTTGATCAAGCTGTGGAAAATGGAAGTGAACAATGCAGCTCTGAGCAGTTAAAAACAATCCAGTGTCCAGTGGACTTCTGCAGCAGGGGCTCACTGGAGGAGTCTGGGTTACTGTGACTGAGGAAGCTGGAACTCTTAGCTGGTGGAAATTGAGTAAAATACTCAAAAATGAGGCTTTCCTTAGCAGCCAGGACCTCTTCCTTCTGATTCTGTGAAGGCTGTCCGGGACAAAAACAGGGGGGAGGTAAAGCTTGCAGACCCAGCAGGCTGGATTTACACAGGGCTGCTGGTCTGGCTGCAGATAACAGCAGTGCTGCTCCTGCTGCTGTGAGGAACACTGAGAATGGGACATTACAAAACGAAGCTCATGCTTTTAGCACCTTATGAAGTCAAATTTAAAACTCCAGGCTTCTGAGTGACTTGTAAATCCATGCCCTGTTTTACGCATGTTTTAGGATAAGAGGATCATCACCTTCCAGCTGTGGCTCAAGTCCCCTGAACATCACCAGCACCCCCCCACCCGACACATCCTCGCCAGGAGGGAAGAAGGTAAGAAAAGCTTCCCCCAGTCTGGGGGCAGTCAGGGCAGGGGATTGTGCTCAGCAGCTCTTGGCTGCTGGGCTGGAAAAGAGCCAAAGCCCTGCTGTGGTCACAACCCCTGCTCAGCACTGCCTGAAGGGCAGCGAGCAGCAGGTCCCAAACACCAGCAGTGTTTGACACTCCCTTGCCCTTTAGGTTGTATTTTTTTCAGCAGAGCTGCAGGGAACAGCTCTCCTCATCTGTCTCCACCCTCCGAAAACTCTCTGCCACCCCGTGCTGGTGAAGGCTGGGAGTGCTGGCACTGGAGCACTGGCTGAATCCCAGCAGTGTTCCTGTGCTGCTGGAGCACAAACCAGGACAGTTCTTGCCTGGGCACTGGGAGGTTATTTTTAAGTCAACACTGTGCACCTGCCTTGCTCTGAGATTGCTTGAGTAGCACTCAGGTGACATTACCAGCACTGAGCCACCCAAACTCTTGTCCTGGCTGCTTCCAGCAATCTCTAAATGCTTATTGAAGTTTTATCCAAAGAAAGAACACTTATCCAGATCCTTATGCACTGCTTCAGACTTACTTAACCTTTTTTCTCAGAAATGATTACTTGCTTGTACTGGAACAGACAGTAAACATTTCTGTCTATTCCCAGCTCTCTTTGTTCCTGATATAAAACTCCAAGTTGGAACAGAGTTAGAATTCTAGTAATAATTATTCTTTCTTCTTCTGCCCTACACTATTCAACAGGATAGCACAGAATTAGGGGCTGGTGGCATGGTATAAAGGAAAATACAGCAGGTGCAGGGTTGGATGTTTTCAGCACTCCCTTGGTGTTTCTCCTTGTTTAGAAGATTGTTATAAATCACAGGGTTATTTTGGGAAGTCCATCTACCCTATGTTAAAAATTCCAGTATAGGACAGTTTAAGCTTAATGCACCATTTCATGCTGCTTTAGAGCTTCTGTTTTGTCTTTAAGATCTTGAATGGTGGCACTCCAGACATTTCTTCAGCTGGGCTGCTGTCGGGACAAATCCAGGATAATTCTGGGTACCCGTATTCTGACAACTCCTCTATCCTGGGTAAGTGAAGTCACACCTGAACACCCTCACTCCCAGCTGAACACACATGGACACTGCAACAAGATGGTTGGTTTTAGCAGTAACTTGCTTTTACCATCTGCAGGCTCCAGCAGAGGCACAAGCGCTCTGTGTGCCCAGAGAGGCACCTGGCAGCCTATTTTGTAAACTTACCTTTACCTAAGGAAATTGCCAGGGTAGGGCTTGGAAGCCTCTTTTCTCTTGCTGAGTCAGTGTGCAGTAGCTGAGGGGCTGGTGCAGTGTTGTATGTGCAGTCTGGCACTCGGGGAGTCCCTGTGAGCAGTGACCCAGTGCCCCTCCTGGGCCCAGCTGGGCGAGGGGAGCAGCCCCAGTGGGCTGAGCAGCCCCAGTGGGCTGAGCTGAGCTGTGTTCCCTGCAGGGGAGAACTCCCACATCGGCATGGACATGATCGACACGGAGCAGGGCTCCAGCAGCCCCAGCAATGACGAGGCAGCCATGGCAGTCATCATGAGCCTGCTGGAGGCCGACGCGGGGCTCGGCGGCCCCGTGGACTTCAGCGACCTGCCCTGGCCCTTGTAAATCACCCAGCACCCCAGATCCAAGTGCATTTACTGGTGGAGCTCTGCAGCCTGTGAAACTCGTGGGACTGAGAGGCTTTTATGTGGGAACTTCATAAAAGCTGTGTCAGAATGCAACTCATCCTACCATGTGTAACTTCAGACAAAGTGGAATAACCTGCTACAGTGTTCTGTGTTGATTTGGTTAGCTGTGTATAGCTTGCGATACTTGTATATTTTGGATTCTGTTGTTTGAAATTTTTTTTAAATCACTGTGCAACTCACTGGCATCAGTGGTAGCTTTTATATGCAAATGACCATTTCAGATGTATGGTGTGTTTTTACACTGCAAAACAGTCCCCATGTGGATATTTCTTATACTAATTGTACCATAAAGCTGTTTATTCTTTCTTGTAAGAATCCTTTACTATAAATATTGTTAAAGTGTAATGTATTAGACAGTTAAATATTTTTAAAATAAATGTTTCCCTTGTTCTAAGATGGAGCATTTACTTTGATAAATAAATTTGATAAAACCCTGCTGAAGGTGCATGCTTAGAAGCACTTGGTATTTATCATTTCTTTAGCCTTGGGGGAAAAGGGAGGAAAGCCAGTGCCTTACCTACACTGACACGACTTTGTCATGACAATAAATTCCCAGAGCTGCTGTTGTTACTTACTCCTAGATCCAGGTTTATCCTGAAAAAAGAATAACAGGCACATGCATTGAAATAGGCTGGTTATCTTGAAGAAATACCTGTTTTTCACTTCATATTAACCATCCTTCCCCTGAGGAAAGAAAAGCAACTACTCGCAAAATTCATAACTCACTGATAATTCAAGCCCATTAAAATAATGGAAACTTTATTTGCATGAAAAACTTGTTTACAATCATTAATAAATGAAGAATGAACCATTTGCATTTTCCTATTTCATGACACTTATGAAAAATGTATTAAATAAATATTTGTGAACAGCTTAAGGTAAGGCAAAATTTAGGATAAAGCCCCTGTCCGTTGTTCACAATTTTTGAACATGGCTCACGCTGCAAACAAGTGAAAAAATTCACTGAAGAACTTGAACAAGATGTTACATGGGTCATTGAATCACGTCCTCAATCCAAAAACCCAAGAGTAAGTAGTTTTGTGCTCAACCATATACAATAACTTTAAAAGGGTCAATCTATTCAGAGCAAAACTATGTACAGTTAATACCTTTGATAGAAGCACTTTGTTAGTATTGTGCAATACATTTATAAAAAATGGCTTCAAATTCCACTTCTCAACCATTTGTAAAGTGCTACTATCAATTCCCACTCTGCTTCCAGGGCCATGGAGCGGGGCCAGGCCAGCTCACGAGTCACCAACGTCACACACCTACTGGTAAACACAGACACGAACGTCACCGAGCCCAGCGCTGGAGCTGTGCTCCTCCCAGAGCAACCAGGCACCCCGGGGGCCCTGCCAGGCCCCTGCTGCAACATCCTAAACACCGGGACACAATGGAGAAACTGGCATTGCAGTGTGGCATGAGCTGAGAACAGTCACTGAGGGAGCATGCTTGTGTGGGGCAGCGCGATCAGAGCGGGGGGTTCTGGCCCTCGGCCTCCAGCTCGCTGCTACTGGGGGCCGGGTGCATGGGCAGGATGTCCAGCTCGTCCACCTGCGGCGTGGGGTGCATCACCACCAGCTGGTCCTGCGGGATGTCGGCTGCTGCCGCCGCCAGGTTGGTGATGGATTTGCTCTTCACGCACTGGAAGTCGACGTGCCGGCTCTTCCCTTCCTCCTTCTCCCACGACATGCGGATGAACGGCCTCTGCACGTAGTTATAGATCACCTCGGGCCGCCCGCCCGGCCGCTTCTTCACCTTCTCCTTGTACGTGGGGTAACCTGGCAAAGGCAGGAGCACAGCCCGTTGGCACTCGTTGTACACAGCACAGCCCCATCGGCACTGACTGTACACGGTACAGCCCCATCTGCAGTGCCTGTACACAACACAGCCTCATCTGCGGTGATTGTACACAGCACAGCCCCAGCTGCAGTGCCTGTACACAACACAGCCTCATCTGCGGTGATTGTACACAGCACAGCCCCAGCTGCAGTGCCTGTACACAACACAGCCTCATCTGCGGTGATTGTACACAGCACAGCCCCAGCTGCAGTGCCTGTACACAACACAGCCTCATCTGCGGTGATTGTACACAGCACAGCCCCAGCTGCAGTGCCTGTACACAACACAGCCTCATCTGCGGTGATTGTACACAGCACAGCCCCAGCTGCAGTGCCTGTACACAACACAGCCTCATCTGCGGTGATTGTACACAGCACAGCCCCAGCTGCAGTGCCTGTACACAACACAGCCTCATCTGCGGTGATTGTACACAGCACAGCCCCAGCTGCAGTGCCTGTACACAACACAGCCTCATCTGCGGTGATTGTACACAGCACAGCCCCAGCTGCAGTGCCTGTACACAACACAGCCTCATCTGCGGTGATTGTACACAGCACAGCCCCAGCTGCAGTGCCTGTACACAACACAGCCTCATCTGCGGTGATTGTACACAGCACAGCCCCAGCTGCAGTGCCTGTACACAACACAGCCTCATCTGCGGTGATTGTACACAGCACAGCCCCAGCTGCAGTGCCTGTACACAACACAGCCTCATCTGCGGTGATTGTACACAGCACAGCACCATCAGCACTGACTGTACACAGTACAGCACCCACTGGCTCTGCCAGTGCAAATGGTTTGCTGTGTTGAGTAACCTCTCCCCTCTGTCCCAACAATAATGTCCATTTTACACATTACTACAGGGCACCAACATCACAGTTTGGTGCCACAGCTGTTCCTTGCCAAACCAAGAAGTGCCATCAGAAATAATCTGCTACTGGCCAGCATTACAGGCAGGACCAGTTCTTGTTTAGCTAAAAGGCTCCCACCTTGTTCAGCTGAAATCAGTTATTTTAGAGCTCACCAGTTACATTTGTAATTTGCCAAGAAAAAGCAAACGCTTGTAACTATGACAACTTGGTGAGTGAACGATAGAAATCCTGCTAATTATAAAGGCTGGATTCTAAAATATCTGGGTCAACAATCAGAAGAAAAATGTAATGCAAAGAAACCCAGTTCTTACATTCACAATAAAAATCAGATTACTCAGTGAGATTTTACAGAGCGTCCTCCTAACTTACACAATGTTTATTTCAGATCAGTATTTCTTTGCACTTCACTGATCCATTGGATAGTTTCGTACTTCCTGAAAGAAAATATTTGCCTGCCACTTAACACGACATTTTTCATTTCACACCCTGGAAAGGATACCAGGCCAAGAACACAATATCCAAAGCTGTACAAATGCACTGTTACTTCAAACAAAGCTCAGAGATTTTGTGTGTAAACTAAAAGGCAAAGGGCATGAGATGCAAGTCATGAAGGCAGCAGGAAGCACCTAAGTTGTCTGCACAGAGTCCAGCAGCCAGACACAACTTGGGTACTAGTCTGGAGCCCATAATCAGGTTTTCTAGCTGGGCACCAACCATTCCCCCTGTGGCCATTCTGTCACCCAGCCTCAGCAGCAAAGACACCACCAACCCCTTGCTTTTCCAGCCACAGAGAGAACCATAAAGCAGGGAAGTGCAGCAGAGCCTGAAGGCCGAAGAGGGAGAGTACAAGCACTGCTTCCCTTACCTTCGATGCCCAGTCGGATCTTCTTGAGCCCCCTTTCCTTCAGAACCGATTTGGCCACATCTCTATTTTCAATGTATTTGAAGAATCTATACAACTTCGTGCTGTAAATAACTAAAAATACATTTTAATGAGGAAAAAGCCCCTGTATTCAAATAGCAACCTTCTAGCCTTAAAACACACAAGTTCATCTTTTCCACTGTTTTGCTTTACTCCAAGATTTTTATTTCAGAACAGGGGGACAAACTCAAGAACTCTAGAGAAAACCAGTTGAAGATCATGGGGAATGGGTTGGGTGCACATGTTGCAAGAAAGTATAGTCCATTTACAGGTACTTAAAGTCATCATCCACACAACTGTAGTACTCCAAAAATAGTAACACTTGGTTTTTTTTCCTCAAAAAAACCTCTAGTTGTTCTCCCACAGCAACATTACTCCTACCCATTTCTCTCGTCAAGCTCTTTTTGAAGAAGTATTTCTTCCCCCTCACTGGCTGACAATACTTCAATAATAAAAATTAGCTTCTCTTTCTAATTACATTTGAACATAACAAGCAACACATGCATCTATGAAACATAATATAAAGCAGAACTACCCAAATTATTTCTGTACAACTTTAAATCAGCACATTCACTGCTACCTCTACCATGGTGTGGCTTGATGGGAACAATGAGGATAAACTTACTTTGTGAATACTCCTCTCCCATTTGGGGGGGATACTCTTCATCCCAGTCAACAACATCATCATCTGTCAGCACAACGATGTGGCATTCCCTCTCCCCACTTTGGGCACTGGCTACCATTAATGGGAGAATCATTTCTTCCAGGTAAAACTCAAATTGCTTGCGAGCACCATCATTTGACAATTCATGCATGAGAGCACCTAGAAGAAAATTTTAAGCATAGGCACATTTGAGAGCTCAGTAAGGAGATGAAGGCAGCAATAAGAAAGAGTAGGTCTGTCTATCTTGTAGTATCACTGCAGACAGGTGTAAAGACATTCATTCAGTCTATGAGCTCACATAAGTTCAGACCTTGTTTGAGTATCTACCAGCCCGTCCTGCAGATACTAACATGGTGTTGGGCAGACAGAGGAGTGACTTTGAGACCTCCTTTGCATTTTACTACTGCTAAACATTTGGTAATTGTGCAAGGATGCTCTTGGTTTTCCTAAAAGAAACATCATTTAAGCCAGTTGCTGGGAGAGCAGAGCACACAACCCATGTTTCATTAAGCAGCAGCTTAAACCTAAAGCTTCTCAAAGCCCTCATGGCAGGAGCTACTAAATCCCTGTAAGGACAGAGAGCTGGGGCATGTGGCAGGGTGGGTGGCCCTACTGGGGAAGGCACTGGTGTCCTGCACAGCATTCCCAGCAGCAATGTCACAGGCTGGCCTTGCCCTGCACACAAAGCGAGAGCACAGAATCCAGAGGCACAGGCCAAGGCTCAGGGGTGAAGGAGCTGGAGAGAACATACTGGGAGCCCTGGAGCAGCTCACCCCACCAGTAAAGCTGTGCTACTGGCAGCAGGGAGACAGCCTGTTCTCCTAGGCAAGGAGCTGAAAGAATTATCCTCCCTGTCCTCTGCAAGAAAAGGGACCACTGAATGTTACTATATCTGTACTTCAAATGCAATCACAGAGTTAAGTATTCCACAGGGTGACCACAGCACGGAATCAGATGCTGAAGTATCAGACATTATTTTTCAAAGAACATAAATCCATTGGTTTTAGGGCTTTATTACATAAGAGATAAAAAGGGATAGATTTTATTCATGTGGTGCCAGCCATCTTCTTTATCTCAAAGGGCATGATTTAGAATTAACACACACGCACTTAAGTCAATTTGTATAATTCAAGCTATTTTAATAAACTCTGTACTTACTCAGATCTCTGCATTTTATAGTACTATACTCAAAGGAGATACAGAGATAGTCACATGCTTCTCTCAGTTCAGGAATAGATATCCCATCAGGACAGCGTATCACCCCAGTCTTGTAGTAGTCCTGCAGGATGCACCAAGAAAAAACACAATGCACAACACAAACATTTCATCATTTCATTCATGATACCTTCTCCACAAAGGAAGTCCCCAAAATGTAGCAAATGTTAAACTTTGTGAATCTTCCTGTTTTCAAATTTATCAGTTTTCAGAGCTGCATTCAGAGCAGTGAATTCTGGTTAAAATTGTTATTTAAGTGACAACTATTAATACTGATAATTTTGCTGTCTTTTATCTATATTTCACTGAGTTCTTCTCATTCCAAGGCTGCTGACAAAGCAGTCCATCCAGCAGCTCTACTTTCTTGTGTGGGTATTAAATAAGAAGTTTGCTTTACTCATGCTGGCTGCAAGAAATTCACTTCCAGTATTCTGCTTCACCTAATTTCAGCTCTAGAATGGTGGAATACACCTGAATTTGGTGAACTAAATGCACAGAAAAAGGTGAACTGATTGCTGGCAGCAGTCATTTTTGGTTTCTTTCATGTGTACTTTCTCCCTGACTGTCACATGTTCATATCTAGGAAAAGGGGGTTCATATCAAGCATTTTCCCCCTCTACTAAGCAATATAAAGAGCAATATCTATGCCATCCACAGAATCTAGATATGCAAGCTGGGTTAAAGCAAGAAGTTTTACTTCCTGATGGTGCTTGTCCTAACAGTGCTTGCCCCTAAGAACTCACCAGAATAGCACGAAACACAGTGGAGCCAATTCCTTCAGCAACTTCATACTCTCCTTTCTCATTAGGTCGTGTAAAGTTGTGTTCTCTGCCTGATCCAAACATCCTGCTCAAGAATGAAAGGAATTTAGGTTAGAATTCCTTACTATGGTTTTCTTGTTTGCAAATAGGAAAAATAAAATGCAAGACATTGTACAGAAACTGCAGGGGAAAAGCAGTGCATTCTGTTCAGTTGGGATTATGTTTTTCACTTCATGAACTGACGTGTCTTTTCTGACCACTCTTCAAGAAATATTATTTAGAAAAATGCAGCCTCATAGGATACAGGCTTAAGGCAAATGATACATTCTTATTATAGTTACTTTTACCTCCCAAATTGTTCCTGCTCAGTGTCCTGCAGACTGACATTGAGGGAAAGTGGGTTTATAAATAACCTGCGTGTTAGAGCAGCGTTTCCGTATCCCTATTAACTGACTTTTCAATTAGCAGAAGATAAAATAAGCTTGTTCCTTGAACCAACCCCAAAGGGAGAATAACTCAGCATCACATATGCTCAAAAAATCCATTGCATTAGGCAGCACCACTTATTCTGAGGCTGAGCATGGAAAAAAAGCCAACCTATTTCATTGCTTTATTTCAGCTGATATGCTGCCAGTATGTCTGGATATTTACATGTATGTATGTATTGTGTAATATACAAGTGCTTTGAATCAATTATTTAATTCTATTGATTCTTACTTCCATTTATTTCCCTTTGACAGTTTAGACAGAGAAGCATTTCTTGCCTTCTCTGTGACTCACCCAACTTTTCACAAAACAGGGATCCAAGGTACTATTTATCCCACGCTGAGGTGATTTAAACATAGCAGAAATTGTTTAATCATATTTATTACCTGTGCTGCGGCAAAGAGATTTATATAGGTGTATTTTAAATATGATTATATCCTTGTGTGCTAAGAATTAGCTCTTGTTTAATGAAAAAGCCAAATCAAAAGATACAGACAAGCCTTTCTGTTCTTTCTTGATGCAAGATTTGAAGTGGTGCCCTCTGCATTTGGAGAAGGCAAAACCAATCAGAATTTGAGCAAGTCAAGTACTGAATCTTTTCCCACCAAGAAAACATGTTAAATATGTTGCTCATTATAGTTTCTATAGAAAACATTACACACATATTGCAGGCTTGCATTCAAGTGTTGATCATTTAGAGCATTCAGCCTCTCTGCTGAGTGGCTCAGGGCTGTTATACTGATTATTTGACATTTCAGAAGATAAATGGGCTGAGCTTGAACATTGTCAGGGTAGGCCCACGAAGCAAAATAAATTCCTTCAAGGTTTTCCTCCTTGCTGTTGAAAGAGACGGTCTACACTCACTATGTCACTGTGTTTTATGAAGCACCTAGCTTTAAAAATGAGTAAGAATGAGGCAGACTGAACAGAGAAGCAATGCTCACGAAGATACAAAGAAATGGGAACATCATGAAATAGTAATTTATTTATCAGCTGTCATCTCTAGGTAATAGACATCTCTTGGCTTCCCTGCCAAAACCAGAGAACTTGCATTTGACTTTTACTTAAAGACATTTGCAAACTGTAATATTAAACATTAGCAAGATCAGCTGCAGCAACGAGTCCAACAGCTATTTAAACAGTTTAACTACCCACAGTGGATTTATGGCTCTCAATAACAGTTGGGGACTAAGGAAAAAAAAACAAAACCAAAAAAGATACAAACCTGCCCAACATTGTGTTAGGCTGTGCAGTGAAGATGGAGGGATCTACAACAAATCTGGTGTTGTCCACGATGAGCGTTACTCGCTCGGAAGTTCTGACGTTCCGAGCCCCCTCTTTGCCATTTTCATACACAAACACCATTTCCCCCCCAGCCTTGCAGCTGCCATCTGAGCTGGACTGGCTGCTGTTCCTGCTGCTGGTGCCCATGCTGACAACAGAACCATTGGGGGACGTCTTCTGGGGCCGGGGGCTGCTGGGCCGGGATGAACTGTGATCCTTCTCGCGATCTTCAGTGGCGACGATGCAGGAGGAGAAAAAACAGGAAATTAAATTAGAGATTTACCTGAGTTCAATTTGAGAAGTACAAATTATTTTGGTTAAATCTATTCTGGTTAAAGAAACCTTCAAAAACAACTGCCCATTTATGAGATTCTGAAGTCTGCATCACCTAGACATCAAATCCACCTCACCTTCCCCAAAAGTCTTTACAAAGAAAATTTACTACTCTAGTACTGAGAAAGGAATTCAACATAATACAGAAGCTATTGCATCACAGTTGCTGCTACAGCTCAAAGAAACAATCGTGCTTTGTCACTTAAAAAATCCCTATTTCCTCTATTTCCAGATATCTAGACCCTACACAGTAAAGGGGAAGTATTCAGTCAATTATCTTCAAAAAATTAGATTGTTCTTGTGATTTGAACTAAATAAGAGCATCATGTAGAATAGACACTGCAGACTGAAAAAGAAATTACAGGCTGTCCAGGAAGGGTACTCCCAGCCCAGGGCACATGTAAGAAATCTGTGTGTTGTGCCATCAACGAATAACACTTTTTATTGTATTCCTTTAACAAAACAGTACTCAAATGTAGAGAATTTTAATCCTGAAATGCAGAGATCTGCACACACCAGAGTGATACTGTCTTGTTGGTGAAGTGACATTCCTGATGCATGGAGTGAGCTGAGATTCTGCTCTTTCATGGGACGAGTCACGAGATCTGTCACTGGATCTGCGCCTGTCCCTTGACCTCTCGTGTCCACCACTCGCACCATGAAGGCTCATTTTGGTGTAGTCTATTCCTTTAGCAACACGGGATGAGGTGCTGAAAACAGAAATAAGTGACATGTTCAGCATTTCAAAAATTCAGAGACATTACACATTTAAATTTTCAAGGCATTCACACACTCCACGGACATGTTTCCACGATTAGGATTATCCAGCTCCATTTGCTTTGTTGTACTAATGTTTTTATTTACAAACAATTACTTGGAACATTAAGTAGACAGGAGGAATTACCTGTTAGCTGCTGTGTGATTTACAGAGACAGCACCTGATCAGCTGAACCTGACTGTGAAGATGCACTCACACAAATCTCTTCCAGAACAGGTAGGTCAAATACAAATGAGCATTTTGTTTCAATTCTTACTCTTAAATGTTCTAATCAAAGAATGAAATTAGAAGTTAGGGGTCATTTTTTTCTAACCTGCTTTTGGCAAAACCTTCTCAGACCACAGGCTTACACTTCTCCTGCAACTTGCCCGTTGCAGAGGTAGTCAGCCTTAAATGAGGGGATCCATCAAGACATACCAGACAAAAGTTTGTCTCTGCACATTCTGTTTGGAATTTTCACTTATTCTTAAAAAGAACAATAGTAAGCCAGCACAATCCAGGCAGCAAGTATGAACTATACTATCAAAGCCATGACCAACCAGACTCTCAGTAACAACTAGGATATTTGTTCCAAACCAGCAAATTTAATGTAATACTTTAGGATGTTTTAGACTGTGATTAAGTTACATTACTCAATTTAAGATCTCAATTACATTTTGCAATTATTAAATCAACCAACAAAACTAGTCACTTTTGAGATTCACAACTCTCAGAAACTATCTAAAAATTAAGAATCAACTTGCAACAGCTATTGCTGAATTTACCAAAAATCCTTATATCTTCTATTTATACTCTTTAAAAGACACAAATTTATGTCTGGACAGCACAGACATGTCTGTGTTCTTGCACCCCACTGGAATTCCTAAAGCAGTTCATTTGCTGTTTACCTTTCAAGTGTGAGACAACAGTCCTTATTTACAGGTTTAACTGAAGAAATTCTCAAAGCCTCAGGTAGTTGATAACCCAGACAGACACCTGCACAGCCACAAGGTCTGACAGACAAAGCAGAGTCATGATTTCCCAGAGGAACCTCAATGACCCACTTGCTGGCAGCCTGCAGATCCCATAACTCCTACCAAGAGACCTGAAACCATAACTGCAGGGATGCTGTAGGAGAACACAGAGAGGTAACAATGAAGGCCTGGCTAAGACAAGCACAACAAATATAAAAGCATTCACTGGACAAGCAGGTTGAGCAGTGTCCTCTTTTTAGATTGCTTAGAAATAGTGACAAAAAAAAAAAAATCAAGGCTTTCCATTAGCACGAGACGCTGCAGTTTCAGGTTTCAGTGATTGATAGGAAGAGGAGCTTAACTGAGAACAAAAAGGCCGTGACAGATGAGTGCTCAGAACAGGCAAGGAGTCAGAAACGTGCCTCTCACTAAGGCACAGAGCTTCTCCCTGCCCTGCCTGAATGAGGACAGGATCTCCTGCCCACAAAGCACAAGTTTGGTGCAGAGGGAATCTACTGCAATCTTGTTTCCTGCCAAGCTTAAAATGTGCTGCAGCAAGAAATGCATCTTTGGGATGTGGAGTCAGCCAAAGGTCTATTGAACAAGGGAGAAGAACTGCAAGCCTTGCTTCTGGCTGAAAACACTCGGATTTACACTCCAAGAATAATGATCCAAGCACTTCCATTAAAAGGAAATTTCCTGAGGACTTCCAATGCAGTTCTGAAAGTATTAAGATCTATAACATTTCAGCATGGCTAACGTCTCCTTACTTGTTTTACCTCTCAATTAGAGAAAGGTAAATTCTTTGTTTCTAAAATGATATGTACAAAAGCTTGCCAGAGTGAGATCTGCAAACCTCCAAAAAAACAAAACAACATCAACAATTTAGGAAAAAAATTTTGCATCTTTCCTTTGAGACAGATACATACATACCCCCATAAATTATTAGATACATGGATTACAGTCTCAAATTCAAGACTAAAGTCTACCCCCAGTTTAAACATTACTATTCATTACTACTACAGCTAAACTTCCGAAAAATTGTGATTTTTTTTTAAAGAAGCTCTGTATCTCATCTGTGCATTTTATATTTGCACACTATGGTATAATCAAGGGTGCCTCAAAAGGGGGTGTGTATGTGTGGAGTATTCAAACACCTACATAGCAGTCTGGTGACAAAACATCTCTGTAAATCCCAATAAAGCCTCATGTGATCAGGCCTCTGTTAAAGCACAGCTTTGATCCTAGACCTGATAACATTTCCAACCATGCTGTGAGAAAACAGAGTTTTGCAGGTGTCACATTTTATAGTATCAAAATGCATGACTCACTGTTTCTCAGGCACTAAAGAGTTCTATTTGCTTTAAATAAGGGAAACACACTAGAAAATGAAACTGAACCACTGTAATGGGATGCAGGCTTATCACACGTCTTGGCAGAGCAAACACGAATTCCCCTTTAACAGAGAAGGCAATTAAAATGTGATTCTTAATCCAGAAAAGCATCTAAAGCCACATTAGCCTCCAAGCAGTGATTCAGAGTTCCCAGTGAAGCAGGGCAAACCCTGGTGAATAATCTCTCTGCAGGAGCTGATAAGAACAGGTGCTACAGGAAGCCACACTGACTCAGCTGGCACCACGTTTCCTCCTGAGCTGCGCCCCAAGGAAGGGCATGTCAGGCACAGCTGTACCCCCCCCCCCATGGCAACTGGGGCTACTTCTGCTTTGGTGCCAGCAGCCAGCAAGCCTGGAGGAGAGGGGCAGTGCTCAGGGATGATCTATCCTGCTCCTGCTGCCAGCCATGGCCATCCCTGCAGAGCCTGGGCCATCAGTTCAGCTCAGCACACAATACCTGGAGAGGCAGAGGCTGCCAGCTGGAGGAGGCCACCATCCTTGAATAGCAAATCAACTGCTTCTGAAACAGACAGATTAGTAATTACTTGCAAAGGGCTGTTCAAACTGCAGCTGGCCACAGCACTCATTTGCTTGCTCCTATGTTGCACTTTCCTCCTTTAAAATACAGATTAATGCTAACTGTGAGACCTATGCATCATCTATGAGCCACAAGACACAAGCCAAAATTGCAAGATTTTTGAGAATTCAAGCAGTTCGGCTTGAGAAAGCACTGGCTGAATCACGAATCTTCATTCATCTTAGTAACAGCCATATAAAATGTCAATCTTAAATCTCATCACTGTTGAGTCACAGTTCACAAAAACTAGTTATTTGAGCTGTTGGATATGTACCTGACAAACTTGAAGTTCCATGTGTTCAACAGCATGAGTGTTCAGATAAATGCTACCCCTTCAATAAACTTTGTTCTACAATGAACAAGAACACTAACATGACTTTAAATCTGAACAAAGAGCAAATACAGAGGTGGAGCTTAGCCTGTCAGAAGAGACAGGCATTGGCTTTACCCTGTGATACCTGATTAGGAAAGTTGTGTCCCTGAGCTGCTCTATTGGTACCCTGAAAAAGGAGCTCATTTGTGGCCAGTACATATGAAAGAACACCTGTGACTTTTATTTCCCTGTAAAGAGGCTTTAGAAGAAGTAGCAAGCATTCAAAGAAAAAGGAAGACATCAGAACTACCAAGTAGTTTCGATTTATTTGATAGAAGGACTTGGTCACATCCTGTTTTCCCCCTCTAACAAAGCCAGTGGGGCCAGGAGCTTGTTTCTGCAGTGAATGCATGAAGCCTCCACTGCACGCCACCAATGTGAGGGACTAAGGACAAACCTGGCCCCAGACAAACTGGCATTCCCAGGGGAGTTCCACAGCCGTGTTGGTGCAGCTTCCTACCAACCTACACCAGTGGGCACAGGACTGACCAAAGCAGAGGCACTCCATTTGAGGAACAGGCAAACAGGAACTCCTGTGGTGCACAGGAGCACAGCACAGACCAGACACACCACCAGGACTCCTCCAACAGCAGTGAAACACTGCAAGCTCCAGGTGCCAGGAAGCCATGGCTGCCACGCTGCATTCACCCAAAATCTCAGCCACAGCACTCAGTGGAGCCAGCACAGAGCTTTGCTTCAAGCCTCCAAGGAAGAGAGCTGAAGCTACAACAGCCACCTCACCCTGAGAAGAAGTGTTTGAAAGTCAGCTTTCAATGGATTCCTCAGCTCATGACCACCAGCTGCAGTCAGGCTGTGGAAAGGCACAGCACTAGCCCATAAGCAGAACTTTCTCCTGCATGCTGAATGACACATCGCATTTGATATAAAAGCATAAGAGGAAAAATAACAAAGAAAATACCATTTTAAGCCCTCACCCCTTCGTTCACTAAAGCTGGAAAAAGTCCCATATATGTAAGGCCACCTAGTACCCAAAAGTTTATGAAAGGGAAGAACATCTTGCTTTATCAATTACTTTCCTACAGGGAAAAAAGAAACAAACCCCACCAGAAAAACTCAAACCAAAACAAACCAAACAACATCATGAATATTCATGTATTTTGGCAATATTCACAAATTCAATACTCATTTTTCCCTGACTCCAAAGGAACACTGGAACATATGCACTACACCCATTCAAGAACTTTAAGTCAGTCACAGAAATTATTATCCCCCTAGACAGGGATCAAGGAAGCTCTGATTTTGTAAGGGAATGAGGCATTTTCTTTAAAAGCAGTTGCCTCATGAAGAAAACCAAATAAGCTTAAGGTTTCATTTAAGCAAATCTATTTAATATGATGTGAAGGAGAGAAAAAAAAGTACCATTGAAATGGCAACTTGTCATACTGGTAATGCTTCCTATTTTTGTAGTTAAGGGAAGAGCTGTTTTTAAAAAATGTAAATGCTCTTCAATTTAATGATGCTTTGGCATCATCTGTGGAAGGAGAGCTTCAGTTTGCCTTTATACATAACAACAGATTGCTTTGAATATATTACTAATTATTACAAGAAGTCATTAGACCGAATTAATCCTACTGCCAAAACAATTAGCTTGTATTCCAACATAAAAACTCCATGTGCATCCTACTGAATACTGCCAATAAGTATACTTGTTTTATAAAACCAGTTCTTGTCTACACAGAATTATGGTGCTTAACCAATATACTTATTACTCCCAAACCCACCCTGAAACCTTCAATAAATGAAAAGGACACAGCAGTGGAAAATAAACCAAGATTTTTAACCCTTTTCTCCCCCCATCGTCTAAAACTTATATAAACTCTCCTTAACATATAAACTGAGATACACCCTTTGCTAGGGCGATTCCCATAATCAACACTTGTAGAGTCAGGCTACAGAGCTTTATCTGTGCACTAAGTTACAGCTGCCATGCTCCGAGGCTTTAGGAGAAATCCCTTCTGCTCATCCTGCCAGGACTTACACAACGACAGCGCTTATGCCCCTCTTCCTCCCCATCAAGCCTGCTCTTTGTCAGCAGGCATTTCAATTGACCTGTGCACACAAAGGACAGTACTCTGCCTCTTCCTCATTGTTCCCCTGAATAATGCCCACACATTATTCCTGTTAACAAATACTGACCTTCCTCTCGTGTCTATCAGGGAGGAAACACAGAAACACGGGAACAATTTCGGGATCAGAGCACAAAGGAATTCTGTTCCTTCCAAAAAGGCAGCTTTGAAAGCCAGATCAGCATCCTTTGGCATCACTTGGTAAGTTGAGCATATTTGATATTTCCATCGCTTCCTCAGTAGCTCACGGCACCGTCAGCGAGCCTCACTTTTCCCTCCATCACCTTCCCCGGCAGGATGCGCGGAGAGCCGCTCGCAGAGCCCGCTGGATCCGGAGTGCCTGGGGTTTCTGCGCCTCAGCCATGACGTGTGACCCCGCACTGCCGCGGGCCCGCAGCCATTGGGCACGGCACGGCACGGCACGGCAGGGCAGGGCGGGCAGAGCCAGCCCCGGCTGCCGCAGCTATTCCGGTCCCGCACACGCACAGCGCCGGGAAATGATCCCGCAGCTGCTTCCCTCCACACGGCTCTCGGAGCAGCGATCAGCCCCGGCACGCAAAGCCACGCCACTTCCAGGGGACGGCCGTTTGTTCCCGTAAAGTCTGCCCGGATTAATATTTAAAATTAATTCACCTGACACTGAGTTCATAAGCAGGTACAGCAAGAGCCTTTGGAGAACGAGGCAGCACAACTTCCATTTTTTAACTACAAGCACCTCTTTCCCAGCAAGTTTAAGCTAGGGAAAATGTACCATTCTTTGTAGTAACTTAAACATCAGTAGTAGATAATTATATTAATCTGTACATTTATTGGTCAGAAATCATTGTGCATTTTCACATCAAGAGGTCACCGAGGCGAGCCCACCAAGCACAAAAAGCAACAAAGCAAATTAAATTAATTTATGAGACAGTAAAACTTTCTAAAGACTTTTTGGTGGGAGGATAACTAGGCACTATGAGACAGCTTTCTTTAAATCATTCTTTTTAGAATGTCTGCAGGCTATTCTAAGGACTCACAATACACTGGAGGAATAGCTTAAAAGTAAGTCCTATGATAAATAACAATCAGGATGTCATAGGGTGGAAATTAAAACATGATGCAAGCCAAAGAAACGAGGAGGATTGTTCAGCAAATGATTGCTGTGATAAAGAGGGAAATCAGTACAAAAAACAAGAGACTTGTGATTTGAAAGGTAGGAGAACATCGGCATTCCAGGCTCAAGAGCCAGCTCTTTACACATGGAAGGAACATTTCTGCTCGTACAGTTTCAATTACCCGAAGCAGTGAATTTTCTCTTGGTTTTAGGGTCTTGTGATGGTTCACAGGAGCACCCTCCCCATGCCCCAGGGGAAGAATACCCATCAGCCTTGTAAGCCTTTTCTTCCCTTCAATATAAGCCAAGGAAGACACTGTTATAGTAAGCTGCATGAAAAGCATGCTGGAAAAGCTTCTTTCAGGCATTTTTTGCCTCTAATAGAGCAGTCCTCCACCAGCAAGAGAAAGGACGCTGCTTCCCTGTATGTCTCTTCTCCACAGCAGAATTAGGATGTGTTTTCTTCACTCCTACATGTGAAGAAAGAGCATGCCATGGATGGATTGGCTCCCAAATCCCACAAAACCACCCCATAGGACAGGACACGCACCCATCAAAACCTTACAGAGACAGTCCAGAAGCCACACTTGATTTGGGGCTCCATGTAAGGAAGCCCTCAGAAAGAATTCTCACTGCTTAATTTGGGGGCTGCCACAGGATCTTCCTTCAGCTCAAAGCAGAAACTCTGTCAACACTTTCCACCCTCAAAATTCTTTAATATTCACATAATTCTAGTCTTCAGTGGGTTCTCTCAATCATGAGTAATGTACTTCTTAGTAATGCAATTCCATTTCAGGAAAGGATCTCATGAGTGGAGTGTTCAGTTGCCAAAGTGATTTCTTAAAGCAGCAAGGACTTAACCTTTAAGATGAAGCACATTCACACCTTATGACTTCTACCAAGCTACCCAAACACAAGACCTTCATAAAAGAACGCTGTCTGCCTTTATTTATATACCAATTTCTGCTCCATTTTCAATATAGATGTTAAATAAAAATCAAACTAAGAAACTCAGAGTAATATTATCCTCCTTAGAACTGGAAAGGATCTCCATTTATTAAAAAGCAGCTTCAGAAGTTCAAATTCAAAAGAGCTGGGACCAAACACAAACTCTATGTAGCCATTACAGTTTCCATTCTCAGAGATTAAAGGTACAAACAATGAAAAGTTGTCCATAAAAAATTCTAGTTCTGAGCATAATCACCTCTAAAGTGCTTTGTGTCCTAATTAAATGTGCCAAAGTCCACCACAAAGATCATCTCATAACATTTGGGAAAGGCAATTTGGGTGCCAAAGAAGTTCAGGAGGATTTAGTGTGTGCTTTTGCCCTGGAAGTTGCTACATTTCCCTTCTCAGCAGTGTCAATAAGCTGTCATTGCAGACATGAAGGATGTTGAAAAGGAAATAAAAACCCCAGTCCCCATAACTCTAAGATCACTCACTACATGTTGGGTACCTTACAAAAGATTAACAGACTGGTGTTTTTGAAAGTCATCACTGAGTGCAGCCCATTTTTCTGGATTCCACCTCTGTTTCTCCTGAGGGCTTTCCATCCTGGAGCCTACAAAGCCCAGATGAGGAGATTCTGATCTGCCAGTGCCAGGCTGCAATTAGGAGCAGGCATGTTTGCAGTGAACTAAGCAGGTGATGCACAGTATGACCTGAGCCCATGGCAAATCAGGCCTCATTATTTTCATGCCATACCTTGTGCAGGCCTGCCCCATGCTGCAAAACGTTCAACTGCAGAAAACACAGGAAGAGAAATAAAACCTCTCTCACAGTGAAAAACACATTACACATTCTCATATCCTTCCACAGACGAGAAAGGGACTCTTCTGGGGATGCTTCATGTACTTTACAAAAAGCTGAGACATGTGGCACTTCCATTCACAACCCATGAATGCATCCTGACAGCAGGCAAAAATAATATTGGGGGGTGAAAATCCCAGCATTTAGCATCTGCTAAATAACAGCTTAACAATAACTTCTCATCTATGAACAAGTTTTAAAAAGCAATTGAAGATTTTCAAAGATCCAAGAGTCATGGCAACAGAATCAAAGCAGTCACATTTTGTTCATAAATGCAGTAGTGCAGGCAAGACTTTGGATGTATTAATATCTAAACAGAATAAACAAATAAGAAACTGTCAAAAGGGACTAAAACAGAAGTAGATTTAGAAAATTAAATCCAGGACAAATCTTAAGGAAGAGGCAAATTCAGGCCAAATGTTTTTCACCACAACTCTAGAAAAAGCACTCAGTGCAAGAGAATTAGAATTAACGTCTTCCAACAACAAAAACTCCAACACTACAGAGAAATTACATGTGGGAAACTAATAACTGATGAAAAATTGAATAAAAAATACAGGACAGCAACACCTAATAATGAAAATATAAATTCAGAGACCATTTGTTTAAGCCTTCAACACTGTTAATTCAACATATGGTTCCTGAACATTTTCTTCCATCTTATTCAGGTACTTAAATAAAAAGCATCTGGAAGAATTTTCTGTAATAGTTTAGATAAACAAGACTGTTTGTATGATTATTTAGTCATCTTCAACACTATATAAATTCATCCTGACAGGCTCTGCAGATTCATACCAGGGATCATATGCATTATATTTTTAGTCCTTATTTTCCACATCTCTCTCTTCTGTGTTTTCCATTCCATTGCCCATCTCAGAACATGTAAGAAGCAGGAGGGGAGAAAACAACAGTACAACCTGGCAGGTTTATAAAACTGGACACTCACCAAGCTAGAAAGAACAGGGTATAATGCTGACCTGTACAAAGATTCAATCCATTCCCCTTTGGACAGTTCTGCCCCATGTCCTTGGCCCCAAACAGATCCGTGGCTTTCCTTCCTGCCACACAACCCCTACACACAGGGCAGCTCACAGCCCTAGATTATGGTTTCTATGAGTCAAGAAAATTATCTAAGCTATTTTAAGAATGTTAAGGCTGAAGGATTAAGCACTGCAAAGCACCAAGAAGTGACAAGCTAAGCATCTATCTCCTATATTACTCCCTTGTTGAGATTATTTATTACAAAGCTCTTATTTCACCATTATGTTTTCCAAACCAGAAGTATTCTCTTCCTGATGATAACAAGGTATCATCAAGATAATATACTCAGATTTTGAGTAAGACAAACAAGACTGGAGTACTCAAACCTTTTAACGTAACAGTTCTAGTTATATTATTACAACTTCTGCTTCCAAATGCATTTTCCCCCTCACGCTGTATTTTTCACATAGACTTTCACTTGTCTGGAGAAGTCAGAAACTACAGTAATATGTCTGTATTCAGCCACACAAAATACAATTATTTTGTTCAGGCTTTTGAATAACGTACGCCATTTTCCAATAATTAGATTCTCTGAAGTAATCAAGTATCACAAAGGAATAAGGTAACAAAATATTTATCCTTATTTACCCTTATTCTATTACAATGTCAAACTATTATTTAGATTCTCATCCTCAAAGATTTCCAAAAATACTTTACTTGGGGAAAAAAATTAAAATGATCAGATGTTAGCTTGAGTACTATATCCCTAGCATACACGTTAAGTTTCCAAAAAATGCTGTTCAGCATTGGAAACAAATTGTGTTTTGCCAGAAACATGTCCAATAGCTGCAATTATCTTTGAGACATAGATTTCTACCTTGTGATGTGTGACCCTTGAATCCAGATTGCATGAAATGATCAACAGCAGCTTTTCTGAAAACAACAGGCCATGGACGCCCTTGAGTTAACTCCTATCTGCATCAAATAATCTTTGCAGAAAGCTGCACAGCTTTTTATTGAAACATTTCCCCAAAATAGATAATCCACCCCAAACCACACATGGTCAAACATGTGTCCTCTTCCTCTGGGCTGGACTGACCCAGCTGCAGCTTCTCCCAGCTACCATACTTTATTTCAAACAGCTCGTCACCAAAATTTCTGTGACAGACCGAGAAGCCATTCTTTAACCTTTGGGTTTTCCCTGACTCAGAAGGTACTGAGTATCTTCTGTATCTTCAGCGAAGTTGTTGATTAGCAGCAATCCTGAACTGCTGACAGCAGGCTTGCAGCACCACCCAAGAGCCTTTTTGACCACATGATGTTGTGTTCCCTCTCTCCTTGCTGTGGCAGCGCCATGTCCCTGACAGGTGACAAACCAGGCCCGTGTCCTTGGCTCCCTGCAGTCAAACCTCAGTTGGTCACACAGAGAGCAGCCGGGTATCTGCAGTGCCCGTGTCAGACCGCAGGTGCTAACGAGCCCCTTTCAGCTTCTAAAGAGCTCCATCAGGGCTCCTCTGTCCCCGACTAGTTTCAGGTTTCATTCCAGATCCCCAGGAGGGGAGGTTCAGAGCTGAACCGCCTCGACTGGGCTCAGCAGGGAACAATCAGGGGGTTAAAGCACTGCCCTGCCTCATAAAGCTACGTCCTACCCACACTGGTCACTGCCCAGGCTGTGCCACACTGAAATCCTAAAAACGGAGCAGCAGCAGCTGCCCGCCAGACACCAGCACCCGAGTAACACCCCCAGCTGTACAAAGCCACACCCCACAAACCTACCCTGACCGGCAGCACCAGCCGCGCTCCTCGGGTCTCCCTCAACCACCCCATTATTCACAGCACAGCCCTCTAATTACACGGGGCTCCCCGTGAGCCTTTTAATTACTTGCTGCATTCTTTTGTCCTGCCCTCTTGGATTTCTCACAATCGTTCAAGAATTAATGGCAGGAAAACAACCCGCAGTATTAATTGCCTACAGAGTACTTTGGACAACACTCGAATCCAGTTTATCTGCAGCTACACAACTAAAATGTGAAATGAGTTGCTGGTATTGAATGTGCTCCTTAGCTCTTTTCCCATCATCTTGCCAGTAGGAAAGCTTGAATAACTAACAATTTTAGCTCGTTAACAGAGATGTTTCAGTTATATTTAGCACTTCTAAAAGGGCAAAGTACTTGAAAGAGACACACTTATTTGGATACTTGAATATCTTTCCAGCAATATGTTTCTTCTTATACATTTGCAAGGTGACTAAGTGCTTTGCTTAGTTCATTTTTGAACACTGTATGCTGGAAAAACACTAATTTATGTCATCATTTTGTCAAATCAAGAAGCATTTTAAAAAAACATTTACTGTGAGGGATGCAAGCAAAAGCAAGATACGACACACAGCTTAACAAAGAAAGTGCCACAAAGAGTGATACTGGCATGCAAGCAACTATTAGTTCTCACCACGGACAAGCTGCACACATTTTAGGGATGCAACCCCTAGCAAGCATCCCCAAAAAATTCATATATTTAATCACTCAACAGGTGTTTTGATATGCACACAAGGCATTTAGGGTTTTTTTTGGTTGTTTTTTTTTTTGTTTGTTTGTGGTGGTTTTTTTTGGTGTTTTGTTTTTTTTTTAGAAAAAGGACTAAAATGCAACCCATGGCAAAACAAATCTAAGCACAGATTAGGGAAGCTGACAAATCAGGTCAGAAAACACCTTTCAAAATAATTAAGAAGCGTTCCTGGTAAGAAGAATTACAACGTTTATGACAGGACTTGCCACAACCAGATACAGTAGCTTTAGGATGGACTTTCAGTGTAGTTTTTGAGATGCAATAGATGGGACACAGCACCTACCTTGAATGTTTACAAAGTTTACGAGGTCTATTATGCAATTTCCGATCCCAATTCTCTGGATCACTGGAGTTACTGTCATAAGGATGAGGCCGTCCTGCCATTCCACTGCCAGCTTCCTCACACTACTGCTCTGAAAAGCACACATGCAGCACTCACAACCTACATTAAGAGAGCAGTGTTTACCTTTAGGTAATGCCACACAGGAAAAAAAATAAGTCAAGACATGCAGAATTTAGTGTTGTTAGGTTTTGATTTTTTAAATGCAGATTACAGAAAATTAGGATACACTGAAGCAGAAATTGCAAGACAACAATATTTTACACATTTTGCTGATACCTGCACTTAAAAGAGCATTTTGTTACAAGAAATATAGTTCTATAAATGCTGGCAGGCAACTTTAATTTTGCAACAATTAAGTTCACTGTGTCCAAACAGAAAAGTCACTGGTTATAAAACACAAGACAAACACATCATGATTTTCTTTCAAATGTATAAAGTTAATTCAAAGGAGGATCCCACGTGGAGAACAGAGACCAACAGTTTTATGATTTGAATGGCTGACCAAGAGGAAAACAGAACTAACATTTACATCTGAGTCCTCCCTCCAAAAATGGAATCAACAGCAATCCTTAGAAACACTCGAAGCGGTCCAGTTCCACTGACTTTTGCAGGGAAGTCACAAAAATGTAATAAAAATAGATACAATAACTACCCTTCCTTAAGTGGGGTGTGATGTTATCTTCAGCTCCCTTTAGAATTCTCTCACAGATCAAACCACCCTGTGACTGTCAGCAGAGACTGCCAATCTCCAAGGACTGCTCATCAACCATACCTCTAAGTGACACTCATGGCAACAGAGTTGGATAATTCAGAATGACCTGGTTACGAAAACCATAAAGCAGCCACAAGTGAGCAGCTGATCACAGCGCAACATCTGGAAAAAAAATTGAATTACAGATAGATAAACCTTCCGAGTAATGGGAGTCTATGAAGTTTCTTTACAATTTTAAGCTACATATTGTAGAAACATTGTCTCTCTGCCTCACCTCACCCTTAAGAGACTGGTATTACATCAACGAAACTTATCCTACGTGGAAGTGAGTCCCAAAGCAATCCAGACATCTTTAAAACAAAGTTACTTCTTAAATAAACTGTCCTTTAAGTCATGGAAAGTGGAATAGCTCTCCCAGCAAATTTAGATTCTCCTAGCTAAATTTAGACCCAAAAGTTTTTATTACAGGGGAAGAAGAGAACAAGCTTCTTAAAAATGTTGATTGCATCCAAGTTTTGCCTTCATGTTCAGTTTTACCCACGCAAACAGGTTTAATACAAAGTATGCAGTCTCCACCACAGGGCTGGGTCTTTTTCCTGTTACAGTTTCTATAATTAAATGCACTTTGACTGGAAGACTCCTATGGTTGGGTGTTCATATAGAATCAGGAAAAGGAAAAAGCATTTTATTTAAAATGACAGGAAATACTCAACTTTCTCATGAAAAAAAAAAAAATAAAAAAAAGCCCTGATAAGCATTTCATTGTGTATTACCTGGAAAGTCAGGTTAGCAAAGCACAGTCAGTGTGTGAGGATATTACACAGAGAAGGTTGTGGGATCTACACACATTTATCAGGAGAAACAGGGGGAAACCTACAACCTGCGTCAGAACAGAAAAAATATTATTAAGGAGACAAGGGGAAGGAAGGCTGGTTTCTAAATCCAGGAGCAGTGGTTCTCAACTGAGGTGCAATGCACAAGCACTACAAGAATAAAGACACCTTGTATCCTGAGTGGAAACAAACTGTGTTATTAGATTGAGTGTCTCCAGGCAGGTACACAGTGAGCCTGGCTCCTCGTGGCCAACAGCAGCGTGTGGAACACAGAGCCAAGAGCAGCAATGTCCCAGGGACACGGCAGCTCCCTCCCACTGAGGCATCATCCAGCTCCCACTCCAGGCTTTGCCAAAGCACCACAGCACCTCAGGGCACCACATGGCTCTTGACAAGCTTCTGCTTCTTTCCACAAACCCTCTCTTCCCTTTAAAGCTATCGAAGAGTTTTATAGACACCTCACCCTCTCAGGGTGCCTTAGCACAAAGAGGCACCCAGCATCCAGTTCTGATTCTTTGCACAGAGGCCAATATTTGAATTTAGCTTTTGTACTCTAAAGATGTGCAAAAGCAGCTGATTTTATGAGAACTGCAGCTGAAAGGCCGATTTAAAGCCACTTCCTTAAACTGTCTCACACCCTCTGCTTTCTCCCCATCTTTCTTATAATGAAAATTCAGCAGGAAGATGCAGGTCCACACACACTTCAAGAAAAACACCTGTTCAGAGTAGGATCAGCTCCTCCATGTGCTCTGCAGCTCCACGCTCAAATCCTTACAAACAATAGATGCCACAGAAGGACAGAAACAAACAAATGGAACTGCTTCCCATGAAGAACAGCATTCCCTTCTCCCAGCTCACAGGGAACCCCAGCAGTGTCACTGATGAAGTGCCAGGCTGGCACCCAACTCACAATCAGGGCATAGCTATGAAAAGGAAAACAATCCCAAATGTCCAAAGCTACACCTTGTGAAACTTCTTGCTCAGTTCCAGGCATGTCACACTGGACAGTCTTCCCTCCATCCTCCACTCCACAGCATCTCAACAATTAACACTTCTCTAAAAAACAATTTGCTGTAAGGCAGCCAATTTTTTCTCCTTGACCACTACTGATAGGGCTTTTGTGCAGATTATAAACACGTACTTCCCAATTTTGTTGTAAGTTTTCACAAACTTTTAAGACTATAAATAAGGAACTCTTTTGTTTTGCTCTGTTGAAAATAGTTTCTTTTTTCAAACAAAAAATGCTGTATAAACTCCGTGAAGTAACTAACCAGTCATCTGATTAATTTTTAAACACTTCTGCAAAGCCACTTTTTCCCGCAGCAGAAAAGAACATTTCAGCTGTGGTTTGTTTTTCGGGGTTTTTTTCCATGGATTCACACTGCAGGCAATAAACAAAGCATGTTTTGAGGAACATTCTGACCTTGTGTACAAGAAAAAAAAACAAAAACAAAAAAATCCCTGCAAGAGTACCTAGCCCCGAATACTATTCTAAGCCTTCCATGAAAACAAGGAACCACATCCGAAATGCTGGTGAAGGTGAAAAGACACTGGTAGCACATGAAATAAAGAATCAAACCCAAACACCTTCAGCAGATCACACAACATTGGAGTATTGGCCAAAGTGGTTGGCATTCTAATTAGCAATTCTCCAGGTGTAAAGAATGACTTCATACCCTTCTGCAGAGAGCAAATACTCCAGAGAGTCGTCACCAGGAATAATAGGAAATCAGGAAGCAGACTAATTTTCAAAGCTTTCAGCACAGACAGCTAGAACACTTCAGATTTGCTAACATCAACTTGAAGCCAGAATCATCACTAATTTATGAAAGTTGTAGGCTACTGAAACACAAGAGAATTGTAAAGACCCAGTGGGTTTGAGAAGTTAAAAGTCAATGTGGTAGAGCCACCCCAGACATTGCAAAATACAGTCATTAATATGTTTACAGCACCACTTAAGGAGCTCATGAAAAGATGTATCATACACCAATTTGTGATAGATGTTGAGCAGATTATTTTAAATAATACTTAAAGCATATTCAGTCCTGTGTCATGGCAAAATAGAAGGCACAAAGGTTGCTGAGCAGATCAAGCAAGGCTCAGACAACATCAGGTGCTGGACAGAAGTGGAGATGCACTTTTGTGAAATGCAGGACTTGCATTTTTCAAGGCACTGCAGGCCAGCAGGGGGTAGAAAATGCTCTCTGGAAATCCTTCAGGAAAGAAATAAAGCTAATCAAAACCAACATCAATGCATTTCCAGCCAGTCGCACTGTAATTGCTGAGAATATCTAGGCTGCAAAAATCTAGAGTCTTACTAAAAAAGATGATCACAGTACCCTGCAACTTGGAGGCAGAAGGCCACGATGTGTTCTGGCCACCAGTTCATCAAGTAGAACAAAGATCTGATGGCTTCTGCTGTCAGTACTGAGGACAACATTCAAATAACTAACACGTAATACTTCAGGCATCTGCTCAGCTCTGAACTTTGGTCGGAAGCATTTCCAAAAGCAGGACAGGTTTCAGAAGTTCCTCTGCTCTAACCTGCTCCCTCAGTGCTGGAAAGGTGAACCAGGATAATCAGGAAGCTCCAACATACAAGTCCCCAGCAAGGACAAACCCTGGCATCAGTTGCGACAAAGAAACTCCAAGACTCAGATTAAATATTTAGACTTTCTGTAAGGGGTGACAGTCTGCTGTTCACTGCCTCTAGCCATCAAAGCACAAAAGCAGCAACAACAAAAAGGAACTTCCAAGTCAGATTCTCTGGGAATGCAAGCACAGTGACATTACATCCTAATTAAGAAATACAGTTCAAAGCACACATGCTCATAATGCAAACACCACATACCATGGAAATCCATACCTGTCAAGTGAGTTTCTTGCAAACTAGTGCAGACATCAGTCACATAAAACAGCTTTATAAATTATCATCACTGAAATATTATCAAAGTGACACTGATTAAAGCACAGCTCAGGGACATCCTTTGCAATACAGGCTCAACATTAACATAGCAGGTCAGCACTAAAGCTCCTCTTAACGAGCAAGGAGGAAGGAAAAAAAAAAAAGGAAAAGAAAAAACCTGAGCAGTCACAGGAAGCTCATGGTATTCCTATCTACAGCAACATAAACAACAGATACCCAGTAACTAGCCTGCAAATTTTAACTTTGTAATTCCTGAAGGGAACACGGTGATTAAACAGTTATCTGAAACTGGAAGCCTAAAAAGCAAGAGGCAGATGACTCCCAGCTCCCCCTCAGTATTAGGGCTCATTGTGGGAAACCTGCCCGGCTAGACCTGCAAAAAGACCCGTGAATGGAGCAACCTCTCCCTCCAAAAGCAGAATCGTGGCTCTGAGTGCAGGAATGGGGAACAGAACCCAACTCCTTGCCACTGTCCCACCAATGGTGGCCCTCCAACACACAGAGAGCAGGCAGGCACAAGGCTCCATCCCACTTGGCACCAGGGATGAGAGAAAGGGAACCAGAGCAACAACCACAGCTCCTGAAGGAACAAGCAAGGTCTGAACCCATGGCTGTACCCAGCAGTGACAACATATCTCAGTGAGCAAGAGAATTCACACACACAGTTTTTCACACCTGAAATGAAGTTTAAATTAGCTTTTATACATATTTTAAAGAGATACATACTTTCACTGATAAGCAACTGCACCACGCCAAGATTTAAGCAACATTGCTAAAGGAAAGCTGTGCTGAAAGGAACTGGCACAGAATGAAGCTCTGATTTTTGCGTACGAATACAGGACAAAGCAGCCCCAGCCTGAAGCACACAAGCTGCAAAACGCACAGTTTATAACAAAGTGACAGAAAACCCAACAGTGATGACATCTGTTACTAATTTAACACACAATGTCATCCACACATCAGCTGTTCACCACTTTCAAATACAATTGTGCCTAGAAGGAAAAGTGGGCTTCAAGAAGGAATTTAGTGTGGGATATGAAAGCTGCTTTAGCCTGTTGTCTTTCTTAACCCCCTCTGGGCTCCCTGGCATGAAGACACAAACACAAACGTGCTGAAAACACTTCCCAAGCAGCCCCAAACAGCACCATCTGCACAGAGGGCAATGACGAGCACAGGCAAGGATGCATGATGAGGTTTGGAGACAGAAATGGTACAAAGCCAGGGGTAACACTCAAAGGCTTTTGCCAATCTGGGTCTTCATAGGAAAAGAAAGCAAAATCTCTGTGATGTTTTGCAAGAGACTCAGCCCAAGACACACTGACAGACCTGCCAAACACAGTGCAACAGTCTTCCTTAACTACAGGGCAGTGGATTTAAAAAAACGGGAAAAAAAAACCCCATCCATTTCCTTTTGACTGTACTTGTGTTCAAGCTGTAGGAATTCCAGGTATCTGACACCAGATGATGCAGAGGCACGTGTTTTAGCTCAGAGAAAAGATAACAAGTGTGCACCGCCAGGTTATGGACTCTGAACAGTGTGAGGCTGATAATTTGAATTGTTTCTCTGGGACACTGGGTTTCTCTGGCAAACCTAGGAGGGAAAGACAGCATCTTCCAGGAAAAGGATCAACAAAGCTGAAGCAACAACCGAGCTGAGTCCTCTTTAAATGAATCACTGAAGGTGATTCATGAAGAATACAGGCAAACAGAAGCAAGGAGAACAATGTCAACAGTCAAAAGGCTACTGAGAAGCCGGATTTTAAGCATGTATTCGAATTCGTAAGAGGCAGTCAGCAATAAAGAACAAAAAGACACAAGGCTTAACCACTCCTCTGGACAAAGAAGCCAGACAAGAGACAGCAACAAACCTGGGAGAGGTCTATGATGGAGCTCGATCCAAATTCTGAAAGAAAACGGTTCTAAAGTGACACACTGGGTGGGACCAGAGATAAAGAGGAAAAAGACGCAGACACAGTAGCTATAAACAAAAGCGAACGTAAAGAAAAAACTAATGACAGGCAACTGCAACAAGCAATTGTACTATGACAGGTTTATGATATAAACAGCTGATGTTTTCTGCAAATAAAATATGGTTACGTAGAAAAAATATTATAAAGATACTGAACTCATCATGAAATCGTTTGAATAGGTAAATGACTGCTTAGGAATGACACGACGGCTGTCAGGCAGTCCCGAACAACACCACTGGCTCTGTACAGGCCCCCCAGCGCCCGCAGGTGCTACCAGCAAACAATGCAAGATGAAAACCAGGAATTTAAACAGTGCCCAGCCCGCTCATGACACAGAGCTGCCGGGGCACGGCGAGAGGCGCAGGCAGATCTGTCTGCGGGGCTCTGGGGATGAGGGAACCGCAGCACGCGGCCGCCGGTGCGGACGGGGAACCCCCAGAGCCTCCCCCTCAGGAGACATTCCCAACCCACCTGGACACGCTCCGCTGCCACCTGCTCCGCGTGACCCCGCCGCCGCGCGGGGCTCGGACTGGGGGGATCTCCGGGGATCCCTTCACGATCCTAAAGGCTCTGCAGCAGGGCCGCCGGGAGCCCCGGGACGCCGGGCTGAAGGGTGCCAAAGGCCCGCCGACCGCCCACACTCACCGGCTCCGGCGCTGCCGCCTCCCGCCGCCGCTCCGCCAGGCCCGGCACCGCCGCCACCTCTCGCGAGAGCCGCCCCCGCGCAGCGGAGGAGGCGGTGGCAGCGTCCGCATCTCGCGAGACTCGCGGGGCGGGGCGAGGCGAGGCGGGCTGCGTGCGGGACGCCGTTGCCAGGGTGCGGCGGAGGGCTCCCTGAGGGTGGAGGGGGCGTGTGGAAAACCTGCAGCCCCGTGAATAAAAACCCAGCGGAAAAATACCGCGGGGAATGAAATAAGTTAACAAATCCGACACAGCTACAAGTCACGTAGAAACGAGATAAATCCCTGGCGCAACCCTCCGCCGAGAGTGGGGGCGGCCGGTCTGAGGGGCCGCGGCGGTGCTGGAGAGCGGGCGCCGCCTGATGGCCATGGAGAACGGCGGGGCGGGGGAGCCGGGATCCCCCCTGAGGAGCCGGGATCCCCCCTGAGGAGCCGGGATCTCCTCTGTGGAGCCGGCATCTCCCTGAGGAGCTGAGATCCCTCCTGAGAAGTTGGGATCTCCTCTGTGGAGCCGAGATCTTCCCTCAGGAGTTGGGATTTCCCCTCAGGAGCTGGGATCTCCCTTGTAGAGCTGGGCTCGCCCTGTGGAGCTCTCTAAAAAGCCGAGATCTCCTCTGTGGAGCTGGCATCTCTCTTGAAGAGCCAGGATCTCCTCTGTGGAGCCGGGATTTTCCCTCAGGACCTGGGATCTCCCTTTTAGAGCCGGGGTCCCCCTGTGGAGCCGACCTCTCCCTGAAAAGCCAGGATCTCCTCTGTGGAGCCGGCACTTCCCCTGAAGAACAGCACTGAGGGGATGATAGCTGTCATATAATACAATTTATATCTAGCTGAGCTGAAGTCCTGAAACTTATTCCTGCTTTAAATTGCAACTCTGTGTTTGTACAGTCCTATAGGAAATACAGTCAGCGTAATCTGCAGTGTGTTTAGGAATAGAATTAGTAGACGTGGCTGTCATTCCATAATACCCCGGCAGAACTATCCTGTCCCGCAGTTTAGGGGGCACTGAAGTGTCACAGGTGGCACTAAATCCTTCCCACTCCTCACGGGACAGAAGAGGATGAATAACCAGTACTGAGCCCCAGACAGATTCAGATCTAAAGAAAACATTTCTCTTTTTTCTAAAATATTCTCTAATGCGTGGTTGTTAAAAGCCAGCAGGGTTTGACTTCCACACACGGTGAAAGGATTTTAGAATTCCTTGTGCACACTGGGGACAGGAGAGGAAGAGGGGGCAGAGAGCAAGGACTTGTGCCTTTGCTGTATCCAAATGGCCCATAAAGGATGGCAGCTTTGCTCCAACAGACAGCAAACCGTGAAGCTGTTCAATGAATTCTCTTTGCCATCATTTAACAATGGCCAGAGAGACAAACCACACAGTTCTAGAAAGCCACTAGAACAATGAGGGGCAAGCAGCTCGCACAAAAGCCGTCAGAATGTGCAAACAAGGCGAGAAGTCTGATGTTGAATGTCCAGTGGTGAGCTGAGCAATACCGAACATCAGCATTTACAACAGGCAAGGTCAGGAGCATCTTAGAAAGCCAAACCAGTCAAATAGCCAGCAGGAGGTTTTACCTACAGGTCTCACAATCTGTTCTGTTTCTGTTTGACTTCTTGTGATTTTGGTTTTATTAAATTTTCACAACCTTGTTGGGTCTTTTTTCATGCACTACTGTTTAGCTTCCCCTGAGGATGGATATTGATATTGGTGCTTTTTTGTTTCAATGACCCACCAGTGAGAGACACGGTTGATTTTCACTGAGAATTCTATAAAAAACAGATGTGTACAGTCAAGATGCATCTGCACAGGATAGGCCTTCAAGGACACAGGTCCTGGCAAAAAAGCCTTTTGTCAGATTATAAAGGCAAGGTGATCCTTCCCCTTTCCTCAACCCTAGCAAGGCTACTTCTGGCCTGGTTATTTGATTTACCTTTATTTGATATATCTCTTTTATTTCATTTCTGGCTGCTGTTGTTGCAATTCATCATTATGAGATTTATTACCATATATAAGTGTTTCAGTGGCCCTATAATTTTTCACCATCCTCTTTCTGGTCCCTTCAATCTATGAAAGAGAGATGACCAAAACTGCACATTTGTCCAGCTGAAGATGAATCTTAGCATTTTTTGGTATTGAAATGTTTTTGATAACATCCTCTGCCCCATGCTGAAGCTTTTGCTGTTTTAACTGCTGCTACACTGATCAGAGGTTTAAGCTGAAAAGCTATAGCAAATCAACTTTCTAGATAATTAATAAGTAATTATGTTAATATTACATCTTATTTTTAATGGGCACTACCTAGCACTAATAATCTGCCACTGTGCTGTCTTTAGTCCTGAAAAGACATGCATTCAGTATAGAGGAAGTTTGAATATTTGTGTAAACATCATTCATCTATTCGATAGCTGAAGATTAGGAGGGATTGTTGTTTGGAGAACAGAATTTTTTGTTTAGATCAAAATGAAGCAGGTTAGGGTTTTGACACTTGAAGATTATACAGTTTTTGTGTGTGTCATTATTGTAAGAGGACATAAATAGGTTTGTTCTAGGTAAACGCCTTTTGTTTAACCACTGTTACGCAGGAAGAATGAAAGAAAAAATAAAAATTACTTTTTTGCTTACTTTGCTGTCATAAAATTAAATGGCTTAATAGTCATATTCCAAATACTAAATTATACCCAAACAGTCACAGGCCAGTCAGTTCTTATGCTTTAAAATAATATCCAAGAGCTTTTGGTCCACTTTATTTGGTAATATATAGGTGAGACATAGGTACAAAAATGCAATCGTATTTATTGAAGTTAGCACAGATGTCTGATTAAAGAATAAATAGAAAGTGCACCTTAAGGCCTCGATCCTACAACCAGGCAGGTGGCACAGAACCCTTGTGCCATCTGCTCCCAGCATCAGGGCCTTTGCATTGCTACAAGGATGGCCCAGAGGATGGGCTACAGCTCTCTAGTCACAAACACATCTCTAGCCCTCAGCAGGTTGCATTTATATTTGTAAATATTTGTATATTTATTTGTAGGGAGTCAGAAGGGATTTACAAGGCATGCCAGACATCAAACAAACAAATAAGAGCTGGTGTGGGAGCATCCATGCAGCCCTTGGCCTTACACCAGCCATTTATTTGGGTTTGAGCTCTGCCAGTGGCAAATTTGGAGGCACCCACCAGTATTCCTGCTTGGAAAACCTTCTCATTCATCAGAAATTACTGAGACTCCTGAGCACATACGTGCACAGACCATGCAAAGTAATTTTGTGTTTGCTGCTTTTTAAAATCATTGCCATAGTTGATTTTTCCCTGTACAATTCTTTCTGAGTCTTGCTTGGAGTTTGAATGTGTTCCAGCTAATGGTTCCTCTCCCAGGTTGATTTCTGCATGTTAATGGTTCTCATTCTGGAGGTCTGGAAAACTGAGATCCCAATTCTACTATAAATTGCATATGGAAATGAGTAATTTTATTCATGAGAGCCACTGATCTCCCAAAAAAATTACTTATGAGGCCTAGCACAACATACAGAAATTCAGAGACAGAAAATGAGGGACAAAAAGCATATATCATGAGATTTTTGTTTCAGTTGTAATTGTCTGGTATGGAATCATTTCCCAGTTCTATAGTTAGGGCCATGCTTACATACGTGCTACTATCTCTGCTCCCACTGTTTCTGCAGTTAATTGTAGGGTTTCATCTTTTGGAGGAGGGGAAGGTAATCAAACCCTCCCTTCATTTCTGTATTTTGCAAAATTCTTCAGAATTTGTTTTAATTTTAGCCCTTTGTACTTTAATCTTAAGCTCTGCCTTCCTCTCCTATTTCTTTTCTGTTTGCACTCTTTAATCCTAAATTATTATTGTGCAGCTTTTGCTGTGTAATTAATGTTAATCTGATTTTACGCCTTCTTCTGAAAATAGATGTGGGTTTAATTTATGTATTTCCATTAGTACAAAGTTAAACAAAATTTAACCCTAGGCCCTATTCTGGAGACAGGCTCCCCTGCATTTATTCCTTGCTGGTTTACAGTACAAGCAGGCCTAGTGATTACACACAAATACTGCCCGTATAAGAGTTGTAGAACTGGCCTTAAATGGTTTTCCAGCATTCTTACTGGTTTGGGTTTCTTTTTCCTGTTATGCTGGCAATTTATAAGATACATCAGCCAAAAGGAACCCAGCAGTGGTCCTGGGTAGACTGGAAATACATTTTATTATTTGGTTGTGAAATGTCTCACTCAGCAGGCCTACAACCTTGAACAGAGCCTTTAATCCTTACTGCAGCTGGAATAAATAGGAATGAAATGCCCTACTTGATCAATGCTACACAGACACGTGCTCACGTGGACAGACAGCGCTCTGGCTCCTTCACTAGGGCTTTGTTTTAAAGAGGACATCCATGTAAGCCTTGTCCAGATCCATGGATTTCTTCAGGTGCTCCGGGAGCAGCCTGTGGCCCAGCACCACGTCGTCCTTGCCCCGGGGCCTCTGGGTGCGAGCGTCCTCCAGGGCACTGTGCACGTCCTGCAGCTTCATCTGCAGCCAGTCCTGCCTCTCCACCGTGTGCCGATGCTCGCCCAGGTTGTGCATCAACTGCATCTCACTAACCGACCTTTTCCTGCAGCAAAGCAAAGCAGAGCAAAGAAACAGCCCCATGGGGGCCCTTCTGTGATTCCAGAACTTGGCTCAAAGGCTCAGGCTTGGGAACTTCTGTAGGGAATCACAATACAGAGCTGGAGAAGCTACCTGGCTGATTTGTAATGACATCTGGAGAAGAGAGGGAGAGTGGGTGGTGAGTTGTTATTGGTAATGGATGTATCAGTGAGAAGGCATCAAAAGTGGGAAGTAGTTCAGTTCTGTAAACCCATCATTTAGTTCAGCTATTGTCGAGGAGCTTAGGGCTTATACAATATTAGGTAAGTGATCAGTGAAACTATGGCATTTATTCAGTGGCAGTTTTCTGTGATCACCAGAGCTAAGGAAGCATGATTCCCTGTGGATTTGTGTCTCAGCTGGATGTTAGTGTCCAAGTGTGAGTTACAGCTAGATTCTCACAGTACAAAACATGGGCACCAGTGTAGACCCCTAAGACATGGAGCTTATCCCATTTGAATAATAAGAGAAGACTTACATAATTTTTATCCCTCTACTCAGCTGTCTATTTTCAAAAAACATATACACACTCAGAGTGTCTGAGACCACTACAGCTGTTTCTAGAGGACAGAGTTTGGCCAGCTTGGCCAAAGGGTTCAGAAGCAGGGACAGAATTCTCACACATGCACAGACAAACCACCATGTTCTCAGGAGCAGCAAAAGTCATCCAGTGTGAGATAATGCACTTACACCATTGGTCTTCCATCGGAGGTTGTAAAAAGGCACATGGCACATAAAATGATTGCAGCCCGGGACAGGTTTCTAATAGAAGTCATTTTGTCTACGAAGGTAGAAATGAATGCATGTAAAGTCTGTAATTCAAGTTATTTCTGTTTGTTCCAAACAAATTTAAATTAGAAAAAAGAGTTGAAAAACATCAAACAAGAGTTTTTGAAAAATTATTTTTTTGTGAAACGGGCTAGAGCAAGGAATGCAAATGAAGGATTTACTTATAATACTAATTTTTGAGTAACTCATTGTTACTTCCTGGGCAACTCCATGAATTTTGGTCAGCTTTAGCTGCCCTGCATCATCATCATCATCATCATCATCATCATCATCATCATCATCATCGTCTAGGTACTTCTTGCATAATTGGGTAAAAAGCACCATGTTCTTACAATATTATTATTATTGTCATCACCACCATCATTATGACTTTGTAGCCTTCAATTCAAGTGAAATACTTTTGTATGGCTATTCAAAAGAAAAATTTTATAGAATAAATTTTCTCTATTTCTCTATTCCTTTTGCATATTCTTTCGAATGAAGAGGCTGACACTTTCCCTGACAATTTTGCACAGAGGCGTAACTCTACTGAGTTATACCAGTCCCTGCTGAGTTACAGAAGAGAAATCAGAATTAAGTCCCTCATTTTTCAGGGATAATCCTGCATTTCCTGTATGAATTCCCCTCTGATTTTTACATCACCATCAGAACTGCCATTTGGAATATATTTAGAAAATATTTACTACTGATGATGCTACAACAAGCAGAAATGACACCATTCCAATATCAGTTTCTAGTCTGGATTTTCAGTATTGGCAGGCAGAAAAGGCATCTTTTTGTTACCACTTAAGAAATTTGATACAGGGTAACTGAAACACAAGGTACATAAAACTCCACAATGCCATTTTTTGCAATAGTTTCTGCAGCTTTACTCTAGGTCAGAAAAGCATTTAGAACTCAGTCTCTGACATGACAGTATCAGTGAGGTCCTGGCAGTCCATCTAACACAGGATTATAAATTCAGAACTTGAATTTGCTTCAAGATATTTCTCATTCACTGTCTCTGACTTTTTCATTTCACAAATTTAGTTCAGATAACAGAACAGTTTGATCTTACTTATAATATTCACTTAGTTTTAAGATAATCTGAAAAGAAATTAACACAAAAATGGGTAAAGAATCAATGATAAAATATTCTAATAAGTATTCCAGAGAACTTGGAAAAAAGTAGAGTATACTTACCAGATAGAATGTTAAAGAGATTTCTGGCTTGGGTATGTCAGCAGATGACTGTCTCTTGATGTCAAGTATATTTAAAGACCACTGATTTGGTTTAGTGGACCCCTTAAATGTAACTTTGAAACAGAGCTTCTAAGTAACTTGGAAGCCCTTTTATTGTCTCAGTTGATGTCACTGTCACACACACCCTGCTGACCCTCATGTACCCACCCTCAGATGCTTTCGTTGATTTGACATTTCATTTGCAGGGTGAAGAGGCCTCAACAGAAAGAAAGTCCTGGGAAGCTGTGAGAAATTTTGACTTTTAAATTCAGAATTGTGCCCAAGATAACGTGAGCTCTGAAGCTGTTGGGTTTGCAAAGAAAGCTTCGAGTTGTTAAATGCATGCAGGTAAAACTTAGATGAGACACTAATTAAGGTTAGTGATCTATCTACAAGGGAAAGATTACAACCAAATATTTTTATAGAATACTGACAAGATAATACTTGTAATTCTTGTGGGAAATAAGAATAATCATTTCAGGTCACATACAAGGTTTCTTTGTGAAAGAATATACTGGAAAAGAGCAGAAGCCCCAAGCATGATAGAGGATCAAGTTTTTAATGAGAGGCTGGTGCCACTGTAAAGTTGCTGAAATGGTGTTAGACCCTCACTGCTCTGTTCTACCTGTATCTCTGAATAGCCCTGAATATCACACATGTGCTTAATATAATGAAGGCATTTGAAGCAACTGAGATAAAAATTAGTACTTTATAAATTTTGGGAAAGAAATATAGAATTCTGCCTGCTTTCTAAGAAGTGAAATGTGTAAATCAGCAGTACTTTCCCATATGCATGAAGAAAGATTATTTTTGATGCAAGATATTTTTCCTGTGTTAGATGCTGCTTCTGGCTTACAGTGTATTTCTCCCCCAAAAAACCCTAAGCAAACATCCACAAACAAAAAACCTGTTTGCATCTGCACATTGTAACACAGAATTTGTAAGATATTATTGCTATTATCCTGAATGCTTTTTGCTTGTGTTATATTTGTGTTGTATTTCATAAAGACTTGTAAAATTACATAGGGAAAGGGAGGGAAGAATCAGAAACTCCAAAAAGCTCTAGAGATCTCGTGGTTCCCTCAGTCCATAGTGAATAAAGTGAGAAGTAATGAAGCAATTCACTCGAACCATTTCAGGAAAACAGAGTAATGATAGCTTCCAGCATTATATTGTCAGCTGGCAATATCCTTCTCCCTAAATGCAGCATACAGGGGTTTGTGGCAATATGTTTTACTAGGAGATTCGGATCTCCTGGAAACACCAGGATATAAAACTGAAGGCTAAAACATGATTAAACTACTATTAAAGGATATTCCTAGGTATAATGTGACTAAAATTGTACAGTGCAATGGCATAACAAGAGACGATTTTAAAGTTTCCACACAGCTGGTAATAGAAAACTCAATTTTTTGAGATTTTACTGTATCATGTGCAAAACTTTTAATGAAACTCTCAAGGTAATTTTTTTTCAAAGGCCTGACATTCATACAGAACCTTTGCATGTCACCTTGCATGTGACAGCAAAGGCTAGAGTAAAGGACAAGTGTTAGAAAAATCTAGTGCCATTTTTTATTCAAAGTAGTGATGGGTCGTACCTAAAATTTCAAACAAAGATGGCTTAACCTGATACCTTGGAAAAGACGCACCTTAATTCAGGAGAGTGAAGACACAAAAATAAAAATATCCAATATGTGCCCATTATTTGTAAACAAATAGAGCCTGCGATGGTAATTAAAGAAATTCTGCATGGCAGCTCAAAATTGGTATCACTTTATATGCAGAAAAAATAACTTACTTGATTTGGATTATTCTCCCTCACATCCAGAAATTATGTTGTTTGAAAATACAGCTGCTAATAAGTTATCCAATGTCATCCCAGTTTGCTAAACTTGGCATATCAAACGTTGGAATGACAGATAATGGACCAAGTGAATGTAGTTTTTTTACTACATACTGTAATTGTTTACACTTTTCTTTGGCTACAGTGTATCCAGTGTTTAATGAGGAGCTGAAAATGGTATTGAGCTCTTTTAATGTTCCAGTCAGAGGATGACTCATTCAGATTCAATTTTTTCCGTGTTTTAAGCATCCTTTTAAAAATTCAGATCTTTTGGGCACTACTGAACTGATCCCAGGAAACCAGGGCCAGCATCTGCTGAACTGCTGTTCAGTGAGAGGCTTCAGACTACCCAAATTTATAGACACTACCATAAAGACGAAATAACAGATAGAAAAATTAAATATTATCTCTTCAATGGAAAGGCATCTCATGATATTTTGTAGATATAAGACTGTGCACATAAATACAAAGGCAATGGATGAAAAAATATGCAGGTTCTTAGGAATTCTTTGTGCCTACAAATGAAACCTGACCTATAGAAGACAATTCTTGCTCCTCTTGGAATAAGAAGAAGGAAAACACAGTGGATTCTGAGTTTCCATATCCTGAACACAGCAGGCTAAGAATGAGCCAGTGCAGGAATCAGTGAACAGACCAGTCAGGAGAATATAAACCATTAAATGTTCTGGGTACCTGCCAGACAAAGGCAACTGATTCAGAAACTGGTTGCAAACTCTTGGTGTAGATGTTGCAATACTGACATTTCTTCTCCTTTGGAGAAGATGAGAAAGGGAGCACGGGCACCCTTTTAGGCTGAAACACAATAATATTTAGAAGATTTTAGTTCAATTGTGTGACTATTTCTTCATGCACAACAGCAAACTTTCTGAGGCTAGATCTAAGCTTGAGTAGGGTGTCCTCTTCTACCTTCACCTAAACTCACAGAATGCTATATGGGAATGAGGCAATATAATAATATTTTCTCAAAAGTTTAATACAGGAAGGGCTTCTCCATGCCAGGAGGCATTGCAGACACCAGGCAGGGCATGGCATTTCTGAGGATGAGGGGGAGGCCTGAAAAACCAAAGGTGCTGGAACCACAGTGTGGGAGGGAAGAGCTGACCACAGCCTTCTCCTTGACAAGAGTTTTTCTCCATCAGCCAGTAACCTACCCTTCCCTGACCTTCCCTTATAGATTGTACAGATACCTGAACCAATTGGGCATGAAGAAATCAGCGTTGCTTTGTTTGCAGCTGCTGTGCCACTGACGTTGAATTTGTGCCATTGGATGTAATCAGACTCCAGGGCTGAAAACAAGGGGAAAGCAATGAGACAGGTAGTTGAACAACGACCATATTGCAAAAATCCTGAATTATTTTTAAACTTTTTTTGCATATTCTCTATTCATTTTGTCAAAGGAAAGAATTATACCACATCTTGAAATTAAACCCATCCTGAGGTACATCACTGGAATATGGTTAGAGTACACAAAACTTTCTACAATTGTATTGCTTAGTGACTAAAGCACATTTTCAAAAATTAATTATGTCATCTGGTGTATTAATATCCCTGCAGAATTCTTCATTCTCCAGATTTCAGTGCTGCAGCCAGGTACCTGCAGTGCTATTTCCAACAGCAGGCTTTTCCCATATTGCTTGTTCCAGAGGGTAGTTCCAGATAAAATGCTTTCTAACTGCTGCTATGGCTTAAAGAATATTAGTAGGTCACTGAGCAAGGGAACAAAGTAATTGATGACACACTGGATGATTGGTGAGGCAACTTTCTAAATGTGTCCAAGGAATGTTTCTGTCTTGACACAGTGAAGAGCCAAAGTGACAGTCAGTAAACTCTTTAGAACTTCATTTGATTGACAAGATTTGTGGCTTTTCAAATTCCACAGCAGAAGTAATTTTATGTAAGCAGTTGGGTATCTTCAGGTGGGTTTTGGGTTCAGATGAAGCTTCAACCCCATGTTTTTTATCCAACTGGATGAAAAACAGCACAAGGATTTCTCAAAAGGTCGCCTAGCACAGTTCTAGTTTGTGTCCAGTGTGCTTCATACAGTTTGGTTTTAGCAGCCACTGGCAATTGTGTATTTGGACATAATTGTTTACCAGTATATCTTTCCTCCACTTAAATAAAATCTTTCACGAGAATCACATTATTCCCGAATCTCCCTGTTTTCTTTCTGAGGGAAGTATATAGTGGTGATGATTTTTTCTAGGCTATGGACATTTAGACAAAGATGGATTGAATGCAAACATCACTGAGAGAAAAATCAGAGAGAGAACTGAGCCTGGCAGATTCTAGTCCCACTCACCTGGCTTTAAGTTCACTTGCTTGCCTGGGGAGAACACTGTCATGAACAATTCTCATGAGCACTGTCATGAGAATCATGATCCAGATTATTTCTGGAGTTAAATAATTAAATGGAACACATGCAATGGATGGACATTTCCTTTTGCTCTCAGTGTAACTCAGCCATGTCCAGTTTATCAGAGAATTCCTGGCCCTGTTGACCTCTCATGGGCATGGCAGGCTCTGCTGATGGGATCAGGAATGCAGGAGTGCTCGCTCCCTGCATGCCACCCTGTATGGTGGCTGCCTAGAATGTCACAGAGCATTACATGGCTCTTTTGAAGACCAGATGGAGCCTCCTGCTTACCTCATCTCTCTCTCATGAGAAGAATCTGAAGCTTGGTGAAACAGCCCAGAGCAGCCTGGAGGAATGCTAAAATGGCTGTCAAGGGAAGGTATGAAGGAGAGCTACCTCTGAGTCTCTACGTATTTCACTGGTGGCTAACAAAAATGCTGTTGTGCATCCTGAACAATAAGAAAAGCCATGGTTGGTTTCAAGAAGTACACATTGGCACATTTTTAAAGTTCTGTTAATGAATTGTACACTAAGTATGCAAATATTTATAGAATCGTGAGTGAAAGTCTAGGTTTTGATTTGGATTTTAAAGTTCTGGTAAGTTATTTTACAATCAGTAATCAATAAATATTAGCCCTCATGACACTGAAACACCATGTTGTCAATGCTCTGCTAAATTCAATGCTATAATGAACAATACAGTACTTTATGATCTTTTCCAGTAGGCAGGGAGCTGGTCCAATACTCAAAACTGCTGTTGGATCATTGGATTTTAGGGATAATACCAAGCTGGTTTGTGCACACTCACACACATCTGTAGTCACATATAGGCCAGAATATTTCCAGGCCCTTGCTGGCTCTGAGTGCTTAGTGCAGGCCTGAGCTCCCTTCCAGTGCCATGCAGGACACTTGGAGCTCTGCTGAGGGCTCAGGTTCTTTTGTGTCATTCCTGAAACCACCATGGCATCCCTGACAAGCCACACAAGGACAGTTCCTGGGGCACAAGTAATCCCAGAGGGAAATGCATCTAATATTGAAACAGGGATGAGTCTAAAATCCACTCCCATTCCATGGCCAGCCTCAAGGACTGCACTCAAGACTTCAGTATTCAGGAACTTCTCTTCAGTAAAAATCTGCACACACAATCACACACATGGACATTCAATAAAACCAACATTTTAAAAGCATTTAGGATATCTACTAAAAAAGGTTTGAATAGTTAAATATTAGGAACAGCAGATACCTGCAAGTGTCAGGTTTGACCTACTAAAACCATTTTAAGAATGATTGTGCCAGCTCTGCATAAAAGAGCCATGAAGACTCGGGATGACAGAGGACAAACCAGGGAAGGACTGCAGGTTTTATGCAGGTAGCCACGTATTTTTCTATCCTTTCTCCTGAAAAGATAGCTCAGGTTCATATTCCCATATTTTTTGCAGCCACTGCAGATGAGCAGATAGCACCCAAGCAAGCAATCTGGAGCCTGATGAAATCTCATGGGAATGATGAGTGCAATTCACAAAAGCAGGATGACATTTCAGACTTTCCTCAATCCAGTGACTATCCTGANTATATATATATATATCTTTCTGTGTTGATCAGAAATTTTCTCAAAACTAATTTTTTTCCTAGCATCTCCTGAAATATCAGTTTTAACATGAAAATCTAATAGTAAATCTCACAGAATAGTCCACCAAGAAGTATAGTACCTTATATGAATGCTATACAGATTATCACAATTTAAAAATTTTCATCTTTAACTGTTTTTCCTTTGCTTAGCTTCCACTGAAATCTATTCATAAGTTGTGTCTCCTTCCATATGACATCCAGGCTCTTCATCTTAATTTTCTCCGCTTTTTGTAAAAAGCCTAGATCCCCACTTGCATGCACTGCACATTGTCACTTTAATCTCTGCAGTTTGGATAANGAGCCAAAGTGACAGTCAGTAAACTCTTTAGAACTTCATTTGATTGACAAGATTTGTGGCTTTTCAAATTCCACAGCAGAAGTAATTTTATGTAAGCAGTTGGGTATCTTCAGGTGGGTTTTGGGTTCAGATGAAGCTTCAACCCCATGTTTTTTATCCAACTGGATGAAAAACAGCACAAGGATTTCTCAAAAGGTCGCCTAGCACAGTTCTAGTTTGTGTCCAGTGTGCTTCATACAGTTTGGTTTTAGCAGCCACTGGCAATTGTGTATTTGGACATAATTGTTTACCAGTATATCTTTCCTCCACTTAAATAAAATCTTTCACGAGAATCACATTATTCCCGAATCTCCCTGTTTTCTTTCTGAGGGAAGTATATAGTGGTGATGATTTTTTCTAGGCTATGGACATTTAGACAAAGATGGATTGAATGCAAACATCACTGAGAGAAAAATCAGAGAGAGAACTGAGCCTGGCAGATTCTAGTCCCACTCACCTGGCTTTAAGTTCACTTGCTTGCCTGGGGAGAACACTGTCATGAACAATTCTCATGAGCACTGTCATGAGAATCATGATCCAGATTATTTCTGGAGTTAAATAATTAAATGGAACACATGCAATGGATGGACATTTCCTTTTGCTCTCAGTGTAACTCAGCCATGTCCAGTTTATCAGAGAATTCCTGGCCCTGTTGACCTCTCATGGGCATGGCAGGCTCTGCTGATGGGATCAGGAATGCAGGAGTGCTCGCTCCCTGCATGCCACCCTGTATGGTGGCTGCCTAGAATGTCACAGAGCATTACATGGCTCTTTTGAAGACCAGATGGAGCCTCCTGCTTACCTCATCTCTCTCTCATGAGAAGAATCTGAAGCTTGGTGAAACAGCCCAGAGCAGCCTGGAGGAATGCTAAAATGGCTGTCAAGGGAAGGTATGAAGGAGAGCTACCTCTGAGTCTCTACGTATTTCACTGGTGGCTAACAAAAATGCTGTTGTGCATCCTGAACAATAAGAAAAGCCATGGTTGGTTTCAAGAAGTACACATTGGCACATTTTTAAAGTTCTGTTAATGAATTGTACACTAAGTATGCAAATATTTATAGAATCGTGAGTGAAAGTCTAGGTTTTGATTTGGATTTTAAAGTTCTGGTAAGTTATTTTACAATCAGTAATCAATAAATATTAGCCCTCATGACACTGAAACACCATGTTGTCAATGCTCTGCTAAATTCAATGCTATAATGAACAATACAGTACTTTATGATCTTTTCCAGTAGGCAGGGAGCTGGTCCAATACTCAAAACTGCTGTTGGATCATTGGATTTTAGGGATAATACCAAGCTGGTTTGTGCACACTCACACACATCTGTAGTCACATATAGGCCAGAATATTTCCAGGCCCTTGCTGGCTCTGAGTGCTTAGTGCAGGCCTGAGCTCCCTTCCAGTGCCATGCAGGACACTTGGAGCTCTGCTGAGGGCTCAGGTTCTTTTGTGTCATTCCTGAAACCACCATGGCATCCCTGACAAGCCACACAAGGACAGTTCCTGGGGCACAAGTAATCCCAGAGGGAAATGCATCTAATATTGAAACAGGGATGAGTCTAAAATCCACTCCCATTCCATGGCCAGCCTCAAGGACTGCACTCAAGACTTCAGTATTCAGGAACTTCTCTTCAGTAAAAATCTGCACACACAATCACACACATGGACATTCAATAAAACCAACATTTTAAAAGCATTTAGGATATCTACTAAAAAAGGTTTGAATAGTTAAATATTAGGAACAGCAGATACCTGCAAGTGTCAGGTTTGACCTACTAAAACCATTTTAAGAATGATTGTGCCAGCTCTGCATAAAAGAGCCATGAAGACTCGGGATGACAGAGGACAAACCAGGGAAGGACTGCAGGTTTTATGCAGGTAGCCACGTATTTTTCTATCCTTTCTCCTGAAAAGATAGCTCAGGTTCATATTCCCATATTTTTTGCAGCCACTGCAGATGAGCAGATAGCACCCAAGCAAGCAATCTGGAGCCTGATGAAATCTCATGGGAATGATGAGTGCAATTCACAAAAGCAGGATGACATTTCAGACTTTCCTCAATCCAGTGACTATCCTGAAAAAATCTTAGTCCACAGTCTGCTGAAAAACTCATAAATGTACAGAATGGGCATAAATCATTGTTTGGGTTTTGAAAGAAAATACTTTGCTATGTGCTATGTAAACATGCAAGGAGATGCAAACCCTCTAATAATGGTGATGCTAAGAACAAAAAATATGTTGTATTTACGACAAACTTTTCATTATTTCAGCCATAAATAACAGCAAATAAATTGCCTTCTGTTACATATTAAGGACCTCGTCCCAGAAATAAACCCCTCTAAATGAAAACTTCTAGGTAAATACTTATCAAAGATTAACTCCATAGATACATATTTTGAAGTTTCTTCGCAATAATCTCTTAATGTTTCTTTACATACATTTATGTTATTTCCTAGAGGGATAACATTTTTTTCTGTATTTTCCCTGCTTTATTTAATACAGCCTTTTCACTAAATTATTGGCTGGACTATTAACATTTGTGAAANTCTGCAGTTTGGATAAAGTAAAAAATCAAAATTTTCTCAGCTTGCACTTGGCATGAATGAGAAACTAGAATGATGAGTAATTGAGGACCTAACCTGTAATTCTGCCCTAATTTTCTGTTATTCTTTTTTTTACACTGTGATCTCCCTGTCTCATGGCATAGACTGGTGAGGGTAAGAATGAACCAATTCTGCCCAAGCAGTAACTTCATTTTCCATGGTTCCTGGTCATTATTAAAATGGTCAACCCTATAGAATCTAGTTCTTAAATTATTTTTTTCTGGGTAAACCTCTCTAAGGAGCAGGCTTTTCACCATTACCCAGATTACTTTCCTCCTATTGTCCCCTCTGCCCTCTACTCACTGCCACTACCTACATGAATGACTGGTTCTCACCATTTAAGAAAAGATACTATACTATGCTGTACTATATACATACAAATATTTATATCTAAAAGGCAGAATCCATAAGAAGCAGTCCAAGCCTACACAACCCTTCTATAAACTTCTCTTCCTGTAAGTTGTACAATTTTGTATGACTTCAAGATTGAGAACTCTGAGCACAGATTGTAGTTTTTCATTAATTCTGCACGATTTTCATCCTGTAGCAGTAACAAGGGGTGTCATACTTTTACAGTGATCCTACAATTGCATCTTAGAAACAGAGAATCATGTCAAGGAAGGATCCTAAGCCATCTTCCCTAGCAGCCTTGTGAAATTAGAGAGCAGAGTAATTTAGGCAATTGCTGCATTAGTTTTCCCAAGATTAGTGCCCCTTCTCCTCTTTCCTACATCAGGAAACCCACAAAAAATCTTTGTGCAAGACAAATGACCCAAAAACCCAAGGCATGGCCAGAAGCTGATAGGAAATAGGGCATACTAACATGCCAACAGATGCTGAGGTGGGAGTGCATCCTGGACCCTTGAATCTCTTTGGATCTGAGGGATCTATAGACATTTGTGATGTATAAATTCACCTGGGGCACAGGGAAGGTGGCTTGAGATGAATGCTGTTCTGTGCTGGCCTCCGTGCTGTAACTGCAGGAGCAGACTATAAATAGCCCAACCCAGTTACCTTTTTCAGAACTTCAGGGATGGCTAATCCTCAAAATAGATGAATTACATAACTCTGTTCTCTAAACATCCTCATTCACTCTGCAAATTGAGTTCTTTGCACACCACTTTAAAATTGGTGCATCCCTCCCGTTTACACTCAGCACTTGCCGGAGCAGCTGTTGCGTTGACACCAACTCAAAGGAGCAAATGCTAATTTTCAGCATCTGAGCATTTGGGCCTTGACTGCAGATATTTATGAAAGAACATTTAAAAAGAACAGCAGGTCTGAGATACTAGGCTATAACACTGACTCTAAAGTGCAACTGGGTAGGGTCAAAAAGTTATATTTTTGGTGCATTAGCTGGATGCACATGGTTGAGTTATATGAAGAGGAGCAAATATTCAAACAGAATGCTGCACATTTGCAAAACTGGCCTTGAACTTAAGGTTGCATGAGAAGCCAGAGAAGTGTTGTTTCCTCTGGAAACCATTAGTATTTAGCAAGCATCATATACTTAGAAGGAAGATTTCATTCCAGAGCTTTGAAATCTGTTCTTAAAGGAGCCACTGGACCTGGAGTATGCTGAGTGAAAAAGCTGTTCTTGGATCAAATTCTAACTCTCTAAAACTCTTAGAGCCTTCTACAGTGGAGCTGTGTGTTGGAAGAACTTACAAAGAGAATGCCCCAGGAGTCCTTAATGCTTGCAAAGGTATTTCTACCAGTTTCTGCTTCCTCAGCCTGAGCAACCACTGTGGCCCAGCACCCTGATTAATGTAAAGAGAGGACAGTGCATTGCAATGGACAGATCTTTGGACATGCTCCCTCACATACTTAGAGAACAGTATCCTTCTGGAAAGAGTGCCCTAAAACTGTGTTGTACTAATGCCACAACAGCTCTCCTGCTTGTGGTAATTCTCATCAAACAAAACCAGGAAAAGCTATGAGCACAAATCTCAAAGCTGGAATATACCTGCAATAATAGAAAGTATCACCCAAGGGTCCCTGCATCACTCCTGTGAGTGGAGATACCTTTCCATGGCATCTTGGCTGTGCAAACCAAAAGCTGATGTGGTTTGGTGTGAGAAGGGGCATTGCAGCCATGGGGCTGCCAGCCTATTGCTGCTCTGTTATGTAACATGTTCCAGCTTTTGGCACAAGGGATCTGACACCTGCAAGAGGCACAGATTTCCCACTCTGCCAGGGCTGCAACCTCATCTTGTCTTCCCATGCAAAAAAAAAGTTTGCAGGCTGGATTTTTAAGTTTCTTGTGTGTTACTAGATTTTCCCTTGACGTCTGTCTACGTCTTGTGCTCTCCAGACACACATTTTTTCCATCAGCCTTCACTATTTTATCCATATCTGCTGAGGTTCTCTCTGGGATTTTTATTCCTAGCTTATTATCAGCCCTATGGCACACTACATACCATATTTCTGAAGAAATATGAATGTGAATCTACAGCTGGTTTATAATTCTGTTCTTTTGAAGCATGATGTAAAAGCTCTTTGCAAAACTATGAGCACTGATTGGAATGATTGTCATTCTTTGGATTTCTGGAGAGTCTCACACTGACAGCTGTTATTTCTGGTGCCAATCCCACCTCCATGTAATAAAACACTTCTCTGTACTATCTCACTGCACAAGTATGATAAATACTTTGTCACAGGCATTTACTTACATCCTAGTCCTCCTGTGATGGTGAGACACAGGTGTTAGCTCAGCTTCTGTGCCTGCATTGTAAATAGCATTAGACTAACTAGGTGATGATATCACATCAATATTTTGCATTTCCACAGAAATAGCTCACTTTTTATTTTTTTCTTTGAGTACAGACCATGAAAAATTGCAAAGGGCATTTCAAATTTATTTGTGTTCATAAGAGACCACAGTCCATGTAACATCTTTAAAAGAGGAGGCTTTCAACTACTATCTCGTGTTTCACAGAAACACTTAAATACTCAGATGTCTTGTAGCACAAGTGCCTGCTCAAAGCAGGGTCAACAATTAATTCAGACCCAGCATGCTTTATTCAGCTGGCTCTTGAAAACCTGCAAAGAAAGAAATCCTGGAAGCTCTCTGGGCAACCTGTTTAATTACCTTGGAGGGAAACATTTTTCCCCTTAGTTGGAATCTCCCATACTTCAAGCAGCAGTGCTCTTTCTTTCCAGCCCTTGCCCAGCCATTACTATTGCAAGGGTAACATCTTGCACCAGTCCAGCCCCAGCTGTGATTGTACAGGAACACTGAAGGTGTTTGACCTGCTGTTTCTGGGCTCATCCTTCTTGAAGCAAAGGGAAAAAACATGTGAAAGATATGCAAAATTCTAGGCTGAGGTAGTTACATAGCAGCTTCCAACAAAAAATAAAAAGCAAGGGGGAAAATAAAGCAAATACCATGTTTAAAGATATATAGAGTAGGGTTGATTATAAATAATAAAGTTTTAGCTGTACAAAGGAAACTGAACTAGGTATTTAAAATGCCACTTAATTATAAGCCAAGTGATGCAGTAACTAAGGAAAGAAATAAGTTATCTAAGGTAGGTAGAAGATCTTCAGTATTTAGTTTTGTTTACACTAAGCAAAGCATTGTATAGAAATAGCGTCTGTTCCAGTGGACAGTGAGCAGGTTGTGTCAGCCTTTGAAAAATGTTTTTCAGGTGATCTGGTGTATTATACAACACTAGGATTCATTTGAGTACATTGCTTGCCTGAATAATTAAAATGGAAACCACTGCAAGAATAACCAACATAAACAAAGAAGTTCCTGTCTCACTCATCTCTCAGAATTATTTGAACATGCTAAAAAGTGGTAGATACAGAAGATGGATCTTGAGGATGACCTGATTTAGAAATTTCTGTATCCCTAAGAAAATCACATGTCAAGAGATATCATCCACTGGCACATGTGTCTCCCACAAGGATTTTGTCCCCCCACTTTCTGTTTTCATCAGAAAAGGAATCCAGACATGGAAAAAACACTTATGTGAAGGTATTTATGTGAAGAACACTTGTACATTTAAATAGCTTTTCCATCAATGTGTTTTACCTCATTTAGAAATTTTGTCATACATTGTTTTGGCTGTAAGTTGGCTTTGGCAAGTTTCATAGAAAATTATTGCAGCTCAAGGAGTTTCAGCAAGCACTGGCAAAACATTTGAATACAAAAGGTTTTGAAAATCTGATGCACTTTCAGCATCCCAACAACAAGTGTTCCATTATAATTAAAATGATGCCATTAGTCATGAATATTTGCAATCAAGGGTGGATCTGCTGAGATGGAGGTGTCACAAAGGTCATTTTTTGCCTAATATGCACTTTTCTTGCCTCGTCTTATCATTACATCTGTACATCCAATTGATTTCTCCAGATATATGTCTCAGAACCAGAAAAACAAAGCAAAAGTACAAAAGTTTATGCGGGAGCAGGTGTCATTTGAATTTATCAGACCAAATCACACACACAACAAGGAGAAGTAGCCCTTTATAATGCTTCTCTCTTTGCTCAGTGCATGCACACAGTCCATGAAATGTTGAATAATTAAGTTTGCTGACCCAAACCAGCTGTGACAACACTTCCAAGAGTTCAGTGGCAGTGGCTGCCTTTAGTGTAAATTCAAGGGACCAGATTTTCCTAGGTGGTTCCTGAGAGCAGACTGCCAGGGTGTTGGGGTTTTTTATTGGCACGGTTTCAAAAGCACAGACTCTTGTGTGAGGTTCCTCTGAGAGCGCTGCTCCCACGAGCCAAGTGCTCTTGCTGGGAAATGTTCTCTGTGCCAGTGATCTCCAAAGGAGAACCTACAGATCAAATTCCCCAGCTCCCAGCTTTCTGTTTTGAGAGGCAAGCAGGTATTCCCTAGTAGAGACAGTTCTTTCAATGCTGTAGAGGCAGAGATGCACAGCTGGAAGCTCAGTCTTGGCAAAAGAAGTTTTTCATTAAATCCTGATACCTGATGGGAGTGTATTGACGTCAGGACTCACGTTTTGTTCAAAACCACACAAGTTTAAATTTAAATAAAGGTCTGTAAATCGTGTCCCTGAAGAGCTGGTGACATTTTAGGGAGGCAGGCCATGGGTTTCCAAGAGAATTCCTCTAACTCTTATAGGGATAAGTTCTGGAACTTAGGGATTAATTGATGTTTGGCCTAGGGACCTTCTTTTCTATGGTTCTTCCTTTTGATGACATCCACAATAGAAGATACAAGAGTCCCATGTACTACCAGCAAGGATAGGGTTTTACTTGCTGGGGAAATGAGAAAGAATGGCAAGAATCTTGACGGGAAATTGCTTATTAGCTTAACATGGATATCTTTCAATTCTTGAATACACTAGAAAAATATTTTTCTATTACTGCTGCCCTCTCCTGGACACGGGGGACTAGCAGGTGCACAATGAATGGGTTTGCTACTGAAACTAGTGATATTGGATTCCTTATTTATGGCATTGAGAAACAAATCTCTCACATTTGTGAGAAGAAAGCAGATAGCCAAAACCCATATTCCTAAGAAAAACAAATCTGAACAATTTGCTATTCAAATAATACAGAATATAGAATTATAGAGTCATAGTATGGAGTGGGTTGGAGGAGACCTTGAACAGTCTCTAATCCAAGACCCCAGCCAAGGACAGTGACACGTTCCACTAGACCAGGTTGCTCAAAGCCCCACCCAACCTGGCCCTGAGCACTTCCAAGAATGGGGCAGCCACAGCTTCTCTGGGCAGCCTGTGCCAGTGCCTCACCACCCTCACAGGAAGGAATTTCTTCCTAATATCCAATCTAACCTGCCCTTTTCCAGTTTGAAGCCATTCCCCAGTGTCCTGTAAACAGTCTTTCTCCATCTTTCTTGCAGGCTCCCTTCAGGTACAGCAAGGAGATCACTCCAAAGCCTTCTCTTCTCCAGACTGAGCAATCCCAATTCTCTCAGGAGAGATGCTCCATCTCTCTGATGCCCTCGGTGCCTGTCCCTGGACTGGCTCCAGCAGGTCCATGTCCCTGTGGTGCTGGGACCCTGAGTGGGATGCAGCTCTGCAGGTGGGGTCACCAGAGCAGGATCACCTCACTCACCTGCTGCCCACGCTGCTCTTGGTGCAGCCCAGGTGTGACAGAACCTTCCCACAGTCACTGTGAGAACGAAGAGAAACTGGGCCAAGCTCACCCTGCAGTCATCCTGCTGAAGTCAATGAACTGTGGTTGCACAAAGGCTCGATCTGGACTGTGATATAGCTGATTTCTTGTTCAATTGAAGGGTTGACAGGTGAACTCCTCCAGATTTAGAAAGAATACTTTAGGATGTTACCACCTTCCCACCTTCCTGTTGACTTCTCCTCCCAGCTAGGTCACTACCACAAATATTGAGCTGCATGAATTGGGCATATGAGTGTTTCTAATCAGCTGCAGAACAAAGGCTGACAGATTCCTGGACAGAAAAAAACAGCAGAAACTGGGCCTGTATGTAAAAATTTGGATTTGAGAGAAACCAAATGTAAGAAGCAAGATGTAGAGGTAGTGATTCACACAGTATCTTACTTACACAATGGCACTTACATCAGTATTCTGATGGAGTAAGGCAGTCTTAACCTCAGAAATCAGCTATCTCCAAAGATGATCTCAGTCTGAAAACAGAGTGTGCCAAACTATTTCTAATTCAGAACTGTCACATGGCTTTCGTGAAAATACAACTTTTAGTACTTTTAGTACATGCAATTAACAAGCTTTTGAAAATGTTTTTCCTCCACTTTCTTGGGACTTGAGCTATATAATTTGATACAATGTAGAGGACTTGAGAGCCACTGACCTAACTTTCCCACTTTCTTTTTAGCTCCTCCTTTGTCCCAGTATAAAAACTATCCCCTAAAACCCAAGGCACGCAGAAAATAAATGCTCTGACAGTTTTTTGTTTCCCAATGAGAATAAAATTTTAGTTGCATATTGTTGTGGTGGTTTGGGCTGGAGTTTCTTTGCAGTGGCTGGTGCAGGGCTGTGTTTGGATTTGTGCTGAACACAGGGTTGATAACACAGAGATGTTTTTGTTGTTGCTCAGCAGGGCTTGCACAGAGCCAAGGCCTTCTCTGCTTTTTGTAAAGCCATGCTGGTGAGGGAGCTGGGGCTGCCTGGGAGGGTGGCAGGGGACACAGCCAGGACAGGTGACCCCACCTGACCAAAGGGACATTCCAGACCATGGGAGGTCATAGAAAGTGGGGGGAAGAAGAAGGAAAAGGGGAATGTTTGGAGTGATGGTGTTTGTCTTCCCAAGGCACCATGACCTGTGATGGGATCCTGCTGTCCTGGAGATGGCTGAACTCCTGCCTGCCCTTGGGAAGCAGGGAATTCATTCCTTGTTTTGCTTTGCTTGTGTGCACAGCTTCTGCTTTCCCTATCAAACTCTCTTACCTCAGCCCATGAGTTCTGTGGCTTTTACCCTTCTGATTTTTCCCCCCAGATCCTACTGGTGTGGGAGTGAGCAAGAAGCTGTATGGGGCTGGGCTGGGGTTAAACCATGACACTTTTATGCTGATTTCCCTGTGGAGAGCCACATATATCCTCAAGGATCTAACTTGATCCTTAGAAAATCATAGAATGTCCTGGGTTGGAAGGGACCTTAAGGATCATCTAGTTCCATCCTGTCTGCCAAGGGCAGGGACGCTTTCTACTGAACCAGGCTGCTCAAAGCTCCATCCAGCCTGGCCTTGAACATTTCCAGGGAAGAGGCAGCACCAGCTTCTCCGGGCAACATGTGCCAGGGCCTCACCACCCTCACAGGAAGGAATTTCTTCCTAATACCTAATCTAAACCTACTCTCTTTCAGTCTGAAGCCATTCCCTCTTGTTCTGTCACTACAAACTCTTGAAACAGTCCCTTCCAATCTGTCTTCTAGGCTCCCCTTGGGTACTGGAAGTCCTTGGTTTCAGTGATCTTCTGGTATCAATAGACCTGAAATTATTCCTCAAACCTGGAGTTATCCTTCCAATAAATTTCAACTGCCATCCCAGAAAAGGCTTATATCTCCTTCAACATTCAAAGGTAATTGTGTTCTCTGCTAGAATTACAAGGAGTGAGCACAAGTGCATTTTGTCACATTTTGTCAGGTGACATTTGTTCCTAGCACAGGAAGTTAAACCCAGTTGAGCCACACATTGAGCTACATCTTCAATCCTCTGCAGGCGCTGTGTGCAGGTCACATGATTTCCAGGCATAAAACCTAAAAGAAAAAGAAATTTGTGACCACTTAGATCTTATCTTCCTTAGCAAACACTTAGGAAGCACTAGAAGTACAAAGTGTAAGAAGTATTTTAATAATCATATTAAGACCTTTCCTACCTTAGGATTACTACACTGTTTTGTGATGGCAGAAAAGGAGATACTGACATCCCAGAGAATGGAAACAAGAGGCTCAATAATTCATCCCCCTGGTTTAGAGGAATCTTCATAACCACTGAGAATTGCTGTATTGGGATCAATGGGAATACACCGAATTTATAAAGCAGACTGTAATGCCATAAAATGTATATCTAAGGCATCTCTGCACAGCTAGGTGAAGCTGCAAAAGCAGTTAAAGCTTAATTAAATAATCCAGCTACTTAATAAAAGAAGCTGAAATGACCCTTTCTCTGGACTGGATAGGTGTAGGTAATTGGCTAATGACAAATCTCAAACAGCATTGTAATTGTTTGAGAGTGTTTGCTAATTTGGGAATATTTATTAAAAGTATATTGAACATAATTCTGAAAGCCCCTAGAATTCTGAAAGAAAACATAATTACTTAAGGGATCGGTATGGGTTTATGCTACAGTTTATGGTATTTGCCCCTAGATGGTGCTCTCACGTTGAAATGAAACAATCCCATCAGCTTTTTATTACAACTCTCAAAATGAATGAATAATATCTAAACATTTCTCTCGAAGTCAAATTTGTCAACATTTTCAAAAGAGCAAGGAAAAAACCTTGCTGGAATGGATATGAGTGTACCATATGATAGTTCCAGATAACTGATGTCCCCCAAATGGCTTAATGAAGGGATTTTAATTCAAGGAAAATCAGCACTAGAGCCACACAGTACTTCATAAAAAGGTAAAAAATTCTGGGAAATTTTAAAGTATTTGTCAAATAATACCTTTATGGTTAAATAACATCATTCCGAATGGGTGATCATCCAGCATTACAAACTGGAAAACAAAGGCAAAGGGATTTATCAGCAAAGCTCAGTGTGTTAGTGTAAGAACAAGCCCCACTGTTCCCAGTGTGGTTTGTGCATATTTCTACTCAACATTCTCCTTCACATGATGCAAGTTATTATGCCAGAAAGTAGAGGTGATTTATGTGTCTCAGAGATTTCTCACCCTGTCCATTCTCCTTGAGCAGGAGGCAAGTGTTTACATCATTTATAAATGATGTGAATTCTTCTGGACCCTTTTCTATTTTCAACAAGCAAGTCACCTAACTGTTGCACATTCCTTTCAGGTGTCCTCCACCAGTAAGAGGGTCTCTCTGTCCCACCATTTGCTTCCCAATTCCTCTGCCACGTGTAGCTGTGACACACACAGGAGCATTCTGGTTAACAATGAAACAGAGGAAGATTTGGAGGGCAGCACTGTCTTGCTGGTAAGTCTGAAATCTAAATTGACTCTTAGGGTGTGAGTAGTTTTGTCTACTTTTCGTGGTTATTTAATATCCATCCTGAACTTCTTTTTGCCCTCCCAGCCCTGTAGAGACAATTATGCAGGGTTCATCTGGTTCCTTTCCTTGCAGGTTTCATCTGGCTCCTTTCCTTCTAGGCTCACCTTAGACTAAGCCCTATTGAGACACACCATTCTTTATTCCTTTGCTTCCTTTCCTTGAGTTTAAGCTTCTGTTCATACCAGCTGTTCCAGTTCCAGGTAAAATGGAACACCCACTTGCTCCATGATGAAGACCAGGATGTGGCTGTCACTGTTCCCACACATAAAGAGTCTATTTGTTCTCAGGCAGCACAAGATCAGAGTTGCAAATTATACAAAGCTGGCATTTACTGTGCCCTTTACCTTTAACACACAAATCCATTGAACAAAAGCAACAGAGACTCCAGTCTGTGCTAACCCTGGCTAATAAAGAGAAGGAAAGCTGAAACTTGGAGATTGCAAAGTGAGAGATTCTAGAAAATACTGGTGAAGTGTTGTTTCCTGACAGAAAGCCAGGCTCAGGAGCTGCTCTTCTTACTCAGCATGACACTGCTGGTGAATAAAGCTGTACATAGAGAATGCTCAAGAATATTTGTTCCCTATGGCTCTAAGATTGAATTTTTTTCCTGCATGACCTGACATTAGGAATAATTTAACTTCTGTTCTCTAGGATCTGCTCCACTAGCCACTTTTCAAACAAATCCCTTTACAGAAAATCATGGAATCATCGCAGGATTTCCTGAGCTGGATCAAGATCATCAAGTTCAACCTCTGGACTTTTGCCTGCAATAATTAAAAAGACTAAATCACCTCAACATAGTAGAATTGTAAAAGCCCCAGACAAAGTTCTGGTGCAAGAAAAACTGTATGCTTCTTACAAACATAAAAGGCATCTCCTTAAGTCAACACACCAAATCTTTTTCATCTTTCAGAACTCAAACGTGCCAGGAAAGTGCACACAGATCTGTGAGAATTCATGCTCCAATATTAATATTTAGTAATGACTTTGATGTTGGAGCAGCTACTACCCTGAATTCTTTGTTTGAAAAGAAAAATCAAATGGAAGGTACAAGTCTATTGAAACATTTCCAATCCTCATATAGTTTTATCTGTAGATATAATTAACTACGAAGTATATTTTATAAAACTTCACTAGGAATAAGGGGTACAGATTAGATTTTTTTAACAGGAATATCTTTAACATGCAAAGTATTGCAGTATCCTCCATAACAGAAATGTTATTTATTTTTCAGAAACGGCTCAATAGCTGTCTCTGCATGTAAAACTGAGGTGGCATGTTGCCTGGAAAGGCTGACCTGGAGCAGAGACTAGGCAGAGCAAAAGGAATAAAATCGGTATTTATTGAAAGGATTCACCTTGGGCAGTGCAAGAGCCTGGCTGGGGCCACACCCAAATCAAATCCAAGGTGGATCCTGGTCACAAGTTTTACACTTTGATAAGTTTTGGTTCATCCACACATTGGGGTCAATTGTCCAACCACAGCCCCAGGCTATGGAGTCTCAGCCCCCTGGCTTGCCCCCTTTCCTTTGCTGTTGTTTCTGCTTTTTGGGTCCCAGTTGTCCTTGGTTCTCCAGCTAGGGATTGTTTTGTCAAACTACCCTGTGAAGAGACCTTACTAACACCTAACATGAAGTTTCAGAGTCACACACTAAGCAAGACAGATTGTGAAAAACATAAAAGCTAAAACCCAAGGCATCAGCAGATACCACTCACATGCAGACAGTGTGCAGAGGGAAAAAGGGAGCACAGGTGAGGTGACAGGAGAAGGCTGGCTGTGCAGCTGCCCTCTACCCAAACTGGCAGGTTCAGGGCTGTAATCCCCTCCCTGCCTGTGGCAAAGGTGTGAAGCAAGCACAGCTCACACACAGCACACAGGGACAGAGGGTGATTCATCACTTGGGAGTTTAGGTTGCAGCAAACATGGGGTCCGTGCACCTCTGCCCCACATGGACAGAAACATTAATGAGCAAACCTCAGCTGGAGCTGCTCCTCCAGCTGCTTGCCTTGAGGGATCACATTGTGCAAAACCTGCACCTTTCTCTGGGTCAGGGCACTGTGGTTCCTGTTGCCAGGGGCACTTTCTGGAGGTTCACTGCTCTTAGGCTAACGAGGTGGTTTGCAGGCAGTGGGAACAAAGGAGCTGAGGCCTGTAAACCATGTCTACAGTTGTATGAACATGCTTTATGGCATGCATAGTCATTTTCTGAGTCAGCTTTGTGAATTGAAAGACGTTTCTTTCCTCCTTTCTAAGAATGAGCTTCATCCCTGAGAAGCATAGCCTTGGTTTAGCATGACTCACACAAATATTCATGTATCCATTCCAGCGGATTCTATTTTCTAGGGTCAGTGCTTAGTACAGAGCATCATTTATTTTCATTAATATTGAGTTTTTCATCAGTAACAATCCCACATATACACTTTGCTCTGCTTGTGGGTAGCTCATCATGAATATGACATGATATCTCTTATGTGGATGGCTTTATTAAGTATATAACTTCTTGTCCACAATGAATTGGATGGAGCAAAATGAATTAAAGAAAACTGACATTTCAGCTACTTTTCTGCTCTCTGGACAAAACCTGCCCGGCACTGTCACTGTTTGCTGGGAGACAGTAAATGCTTTCAAAAAGAGTGACCTTTCAGACTGAGGCAAAAAATACATGTCTTGTGTGAGAGGACACAAGGTCAGTTTTGATCCCACAGAGCAGAACTAACTCAAATGCCCCACTATCTCTACAAAACAGTCCTTAAACTACCACAATTCTTGAATAAGTATGCTACACATTTCTTTATTCTAAATGCAACTTCTCTCCAAGGCTGTATGACTTTCAGCTGCAGCCTTTCCATGTTTTCAGCTTTTCAGGGTTCATGGCTACATTTGCTGAAGTCTTTAGATAAACCTAATGCTGTAATATTTTCATATGTATGTAGGACAGAGTCAGATTCAGTTTGGCTTAGAAAGAAGAGCAGCAACTGTGGGTTTAGCAGCCTGAATCTTATTCTTCCCAGGCTGCTTAGCCTTCAGCTGTGAAATTTTCTGTATCTTGGCTTCACTACAGTAAAACTGAAGTATGAACCTCATGCAGCTGAGTCCAAGGAACCAAATATACTAGAAAGGATAACCATTTATAAGCAGGTATGTGCTGGCCACTGGAATGTAGTACACTCTCCTCAACCTGTGATCCTGTCTCAACCTTGAGGAGTCCAGTCCATTTCTGCAATGTGAGCAAACCAGCACATGCAGAAAAGGAATTTCATGCTTTTTCACTTGTGTCCTAGTGAGTACTCACTCTAATGAGCAGAGATGGCAGGTGGGATTGCACATAAACACAAACACACACAGCTCTGACTGCTTGTATCAACCAGTGCCACAGCACAGCAGAAAGGGATCTGTGGAGGAAAACTCTTACTTCTGAACCTGACTTCACTTTATGTGTCTTGGGAACCTAAAAGCCTCATCCTCCAAGTTATGAAATTATGTCTCCAGCTCTTAATAAGAAAATGGGCTTGCAGACATCAGAAAGCAAAGAGCTGAGTTCTAGCACACTGTGAGCAAATCTTGGTGAAGTTCCAAATGTGCAGTTGGCTCTTGGGTTTCCTTCAGTTTAGACTCTGCAACAGGGCTTTGGATGTGGCATATAGGATTCTTTCTGACTCAGTTTTGATATTTATCTTTTTCTTCCTGGCAGAAGTAGTCAGCTTACTCTTATTTTCTAACATTTCAAGCCTGCCAGGAAAACAAGGATCTGAGTCCTCCCTAGCATTGTCACTTCTTCCCTCACAGAAGGGCTTAAACATTCTGTGAACCAAAAAATTTCTTATCCTCATAGAACAACTTGAAATATTTAAAAAAAATAAGTTCCAGCAACTTTGTGGGCTCTGCTATCATTTAGAGTTTCCTGTATCAATTGCTCTCCCCAGAGCATTCTGTGGTAAAGTTACATTTCTACACCTTCCTTCTGTACCTGGCAACACTAAGAATTTCTCTCTAAGTTTTCTTCCTCACACCTACAAGCAACTTCTCTGTATTTCCTTCAGAGTGGACTGTGCTGAGTCCATCACACAACCATCAGCAAGAAAACACATTCTGACTCACAACATTTTCCTAAAGTCTCCATGGATTTTACAAGAAAATTAGATCAGCTGTTTTATTGAGCTTTTTCTTTTGTTTGTTAAGAATCACTAAAGAAATGTTTTTCTTCTAGAGAACTCCACTCTGCAGTGATAAATTTTCTTCTGTGCTTTGTGAAACATTTCTATCAATAGAATTACTGGTTTCACCCAAGATTATCTCTTTAATGTTTACCAAAGTGTGCCAAGTAACAACTTTCTGAGGCATCTGTCACACCCAGAGGACAAGATTCTCTGTTTCAAGGCAGTATTAATTTATTTAACATCAGCCATCTGGAGTATCCCAACAATAACTTTACACTTTCAAATCAAATTATGACAATCACAATAAGTTTCAAAACACAGCGTTTTCATTTCACACAGGTGAGCCACCACTGTCAAAGTTCTAAAAGAAGCCATCAGAGTAAATATGATCCAGATGAGAGTTTTCTAAACACGAGTTTTAACAAATGGAGAGAATCAGTAATAATGGTTCTTTAATGTGTTTTACAATGTCATTGGGGGCAAATGAATATTTCATTACTTGAAAGATAACTCTTCAGCTTTCAGCTGGGATTATATAACTTTAAACTGCACCCGGAAACAAGTCTTCCAGCACTGCCTAGGCAGTAGAAAGAGGGGGTAAAAAGGACAGACCCTGAATCCCAGGAGCACTGTCATGAGGAAACCACAATCAGAAAGGATTCAGGACCTGCAAACGAAGTGGGCATGTAAACAACACAGTATTGTGGAGAAAGCTCTGCAATAGTCAGCCTCTAGTAGGTAAGACTCCATGAAATTCAGACAGACAGACACTCTGAAATAGCATAACATCCCAGAGAAACTGAGGATAGCAGCTCAGGGAAGGACAGAGGATGTGATGGGTGTGGTGAGATTATTCCAGAGACTGGAGCAAATGAAGTTGTGCGGGTTGGTCATTTGGGTAACCTGGTAAATGCTGCCAAGTGAGGCTGACTCACAGCTACAGGGCAAGGCTGCACTAATCGAACCCAGCAGCCTGCAGTATAAAAGCTCCTAATGCAGCAGGACTAACCAAAAGGGTTATTCCAGCTAGGCCCAGCAAAGTAGTTCTTCTAAAATGAACACCCTGTGACAGGGTATACCCTTGCAGAACTTCAAAACCAAATGCATTTGATGAAGAAATCAGCTGTGACCCCAAACATAAATTATAAGCAAGATTATCCTCCCCAAAAATAACACAAAAACAACAAGCAATAGCACCTTTGACTTGATGGCAACGCAGAGCACTCATGAAGAAATATTGTGATGGCTGGGATAAAGAGCAGCTGCAAGCTGTCCCAAAAGGAGATTAAAGAGCTCCATGAAAGAGAAGATGGGTAAAACTGTATATTGCATATGATAGGTGAAAACCAAAATGAAAAAAAACCTAACCAACACACAAACGTTTTTCAGCCTGATGAAGCTGAAGTCATCTAACAGAAACTCAAAGTCTTTTGCATTAGAACACAGTTAAAAATACGTTCTATCATGTTAAAAAAGATGGTCTCACATGTTGAAATAAGAGAAGAAGAATAAGCACAGGTTTTCTCTTTATATCTTTGTACAATCTTGGGTACAGAAGACTAGAAATAGACTTTCATAACTGTTCTGGACAACAAAATTAGTCAAAAAATTTAGAAAGAACTGATATACAGGAATGAAAACGCTAAAAAACACATGAGGGAAAAGCCAAGGACACTGTTTCAGAAGTCTTGAAGATGTGCACTGTAGTGGAGCTCAGAATTCCTGCCCACTGGCTGCAGAGACAGAGAACCTAATGAGTGCTACAGTCTCACATCTGTAGTGTGAGCCCAAAGCCATCCCCATCAATCTGTACATGCATGGGAATACTGGGGATCAGCCAAACCCTCTGCAGGTCCAGCAGTTTGATTGCTGAGGAAAGCCTAGCACTGTTTCTTAGCTCCAGCATGACTAAACTCTTGTTACCTGATATTTTTTCCCTAGATTCTGTCATGCTGAAGAGAAAATGTGACTTTGTCCAGAGCACAGGCTTTTGGGGGTACAACTCTTGATGGTTTCTGCTGCAGTTTTTACAATTAAAAGACAGACAGAAGTGGGTTTTTTTGCAGACTTCCAGGAAAAAAGGTGCTGTTTTGAGTTAGAAGCTGTGAGGAGAGATAATTAGGCCAGCTTCCCTTGGAAGGTCCCTGGCTGTGTGAGCTATCAGATAGCCCAGCCAGCTGCATAACCCTGGGACCAGAGTCAGTGTGGCTGCACCCTCATGGCACTGCACTCTAACTAATTAGCTGGGCTAATGATGAGAGACAGAGCTCTTGCAGCTTGCCAGGTGCTCTAGAACATATTACAGCTTCAGCTGCATGTCTGCTCTGCTCTGCCCTGCCCTGGAGCCTGCCCGGGGGTGTCTGTGTGCTGCCTGTCCTGGGGTGCAGCCAGGGACTGAGCAGGCAGGGACAGGGACAGTCTCTGAGAGGGAGAGCAAGAAGAGCAAAACGCTGGGCCTCAGATTGCAGGCACAGTTCCATTTAGTGACATTCCTAAGGAGAAGAAGCAGGCATTGCTGTGCCTGTGGCCCCCCACACAGCTGGCTGATGCTCTGCTAACTCTGACAAGCATTTGACCCTGGCAAAAAAAAGGCACCAGGTCAGTGCTGCTGCCATGCTTTGAGAAATGTCTGCATCCTTGTGTTCCATCACCGATGTAACAGACAGAGGCATTTCATGCTACACCATGAAACTTACCCAGAGTTCACAAACCCTGAAGTGCCTTTACAGCCACTCCCCTGATTTCTGCCTGGTGTCACCACCGACACTCAGAGCTGTGTTGCTCTATTCTGACACAGCTTGTTTCTCTATTTTTCTGAGCTTTCTTGTTTTGTAATGCTTAGATTGAGTATTTATTTCAATATCTCTGTAATGTGTTTTGTCCTAAATTAGTGCTGCATGCTCTTACCTGTGTTGTGACACGGGGCTTAGAAAGTCCAGAGCCCGCAGTGGTGTGGTTGTGCAGGAGCTCTGCTCACAGAACTCATCAGAACTCACCACCTGCACACCGAGGCAAAGAACAAAACTAAACACTCAGGCACTGCGCTTACAGTGTGTCTAGTTAATTCCAAAACAACTGCAGCTCCTTTATCATGCATTAACATTTGCAGAAACAATAGATGGGATCAGTGTAAATCAGAGTAGCAGAAAGAGAGGGGTTTGCAGCCAGGGAAAACAGATTTTTTTGAAGATGGTCAAGCCTTGGGGTCACCTCTGCTTTCAGTGGGAGGTCAGACCAGATGAAGTCCCTTCCAAATAATTTTTTTCTGTGGTTTAAAAAGATTCCAGGGGATTGTAGCACCCAGTTCAGTAAGACAAAGAGAAGATAAAGGAATGAAGAAATAGGAATGGGACACAGAGGAAATGAAAGAAAACCTTCAGCCTTTTAAAGACAATATGGAGACTTGATTTATTTCACATTCTATCTACAAAATGGATTGCTGCCCTTCAGGTAAAGTTAGTGAATCCGAGTGCTACAGCTTTCATTTCCATGAAACACCAAGAAATATGAAGATGTTTAACTAAAGGAAATAGTTAAGCTAAATGTAGCTGAAATCATGTTACAGAAACCAAGATTTGACAGAAAAAACTCAAGTAAAAAATAGTATTTTATGCCATAATAGTTTTGGGAAAAAAATGTCCTGAGTTAAGCAGCAATAAAGAAAAAAGAAAAAAAAAATTAAATTCCAGTATGGCCAAAGATCAGAGACCCTGACCCACTGTCAAATAAGAGCAACTATTAAAGTGTCTCACAGAAGAAATGCCCAGTTTGATTTCTTCCACTGGTGAGCCTCCAAGCTCACCAAATCGATCTGAATAAGGTTTCCAAAAGTGTTGCCTTTCAGGCGTCTGCCTCAGCTCCTGATTGCAAACCCTGGCTCTCTAAGCAATGCATTCAACTTTAATCCCGCTGCTGGGTCCTGCCAAGAACAGAGATAAATGTAATTGACACCCCAAAGAACAGAAAGGTGCTTCTCTCCTTAGGAGAGTGGGGTTGGCTTTCTCCCCTAGGGGAATCCTAGTTGGAAGGAGAGGAGTGTTTTCTAATCCACATTCTGTCTCTCACCCACATGCCCGCTCTGAAGAATTTATTCTATAGAGCCAAACAGTGAAATAAGAGGTTGCAGAAGGTTGGCACTCCGTGTGTGTGTGTGTCAGCCTGCTGTCAAGGTCACTCCCATAGACAATGGGACAAAGAATTGACACTAAAGCCACTCATCAACCTGACTGAGGACTGAAATCAGGTCTGTCAACACCCCTGTCATGCTTTAATCGCCAGATTACTGGATATTTAGGCTGCTCCAAAATGAGACCACAGCTCAGAATTACTGCTGACTCCTTCTGTTGGAGTAAGCACTATTGCATTCAGGCTGGTATTTTTAGGTGGGCGATCTTTGGATGCTGGTATGTATCCATTGGATTAGTGTTTAAACAGCAAGCCTCACACTCTCAGGCTGCAGCAGACAACCTCTATGTGGTCTCCATGGGCAAACCAGGTGTTTTCTCAGCTCCAACACAGAGAGTCTGCTGAGTTTGTTGTGCATTTACAAACAGTGAAAGCACCTCAGATTTGACCCATCTGGGAAGTGCCACAGCTACCGTGGGTTTGTTACAGCATTTGGAATTTCAGAACATCCTGCTGTCTGCTTAGGACTGAATGCTGGGACCAGGAACACTTGACAGATGTCCAATATGTCCTTAAATTCTGCCCCAAAAGGCTGTATCCTTGGGACCCTGAATTACTCTGCCTTGGCTGTCAAGCCCCATTGGAGGTTGCAGCAATATCGCAGTGATATTACAGCTGCAATTAAATCACAGACTGTAAATTCAAGTGTCTTAAAAAATTAATTTCATGGCAGCGAGTGTTACAACAGTGCACTTGGCCGAGTTTAAATTTACTGTGTGGCCAAGAATATTATTTTCTATTCTAATAGGGATAATGCTAAGGTGAATTTAAGCAGCTCTCTAATAGTGGCTCAGCTGAGTGTAACCTATCTGAACAAAGCATTTTTCAGTGTTGGAATTCATATAGTTCATTGGTTGATTAGATATTAATCTTATCAGGGTGCCTCAACATCTGTGGCATCTTGCAACCATGTCCCATAAACAGAGTACATTGCTCAACCTTTGTAAATCTGCTCAGTGATATTAGTGCCAATGAGCCAATATTTTCTTTTCTCAATGCTGCCCTAAGTGTGGCCAATAGCAGATTCTTATGGAAGCAGAGTGTAAGAAACAAAGGCAGAAACAAATATCTCTCCTTGATATTCAACTTCTGTCTTCCAGTGCTACTCACATGTCATCAATAAATTATCTGGAAACTGCAAATGGCACTAAGGTTGATGGCTTTAAATCAATATCAAATATTGGAACTGCAGTAGCATCTTGAACCATATGTGATCCCTACTCTGTGCAACCAATGGCATAAAGTAAAATGCAGACAAAAGGATATGACACAGATGAGTCAATTACAGATACTAATCCTGCTTGTGGGCCTTCACCATCCTGTTTTGCTCTTGCTGACTTATGGGTCTTTTTAAGTAAATAAGTTGCTCAGAACAAGTTCCACAGTTTCTGAGTGTGGTCTTTCTCCTACTGCACAACTATTTTACTGATGTTAAATTTCAAATCACATCCCAGGTTATATCAATCAATGGGTCACATGAGATTCTAGATAAATAAAGTAAATAAAGTTAAAAAAACATCTCAGAATGGATCCTGGGACTGTGCCTAAGAGCCAGAATGTAAGCATACACCAGACTGATCCTTTCTTCTTTGTGCTGCTGTATCTCCTGCAGATTTTTAGGGACAGTTTCCAGGCTCTGGCCAGAGATGCTGGCAGAGCAACCCCTTCACAGGAGCTATAGGAATCACTTCAACACAACATTTGCTTTATCATTATGTAGTTTCCTAAGGCAGGATTTGCATTTTTCCATACTTCAACCTGTGTTACAACCAGGTATCTTCAGCAGGGATCTTGTTCTTGTTCACCCTTGAAGCTGTAATGTGCCATGAGTCTGAGGCTGTTTCTTACAAGCTCTTTGTGCTGTGCCAGCCTAGAAACCTTGATGAAGAATAACGAAACTTTCTTCTGTAGATAACTACATCGGTTGAGTGTTGACAGTGCAGCTCTGAGAGAATATGTATTTTTTCCTCATCCATTCAAAGATTTACACTCAAAATAAAGGAAAGCTTACATTATTCCCATTTCCATGTGTAATGGGTTTTCTGAACACCTTTTCTGTCTCCACAGTCCAAAAAGTCAAAGCACATCACAACTTAATTCGAGCCAAGTGCCATTTTTACAACTCCATTTGCTGTTGATGGCCAGACTTCAGCTTTTCCTCATCCACCTACACACCTTTGCGTTTGAAATCCTTCCCTGCCCTACTTTCTGTTGCCTTTCCCTCTCTCTTCCTTTAATTACTTTTCTATCTTGGCTCTTTATCCACCTGCTCTTTCCATGTTGAGCTATCTTTCTGAGTCCAGAAAACAGAAAAACACAGAAAACTCGGTGAGAGATTTGTCTTTAACTTTCTCCTCACCACAACACAGGATCAGCAGCTCCTTGTATTACCTGAGTTAAACCAAACTAAGTGTAACACTTTTTGAAATGACTGTAGGGTGGAAAGCACGGGGCAATGAGAAACAGCAATTAGTTCAGGGCTGTGGAGAAGCCCTGTGGGGTCTCTCTGAGCTATCCCAGCAAGCAGGCTTTCCACAGGCAGTGGCATTGCACGAGCAAACTGGTGGCCAGCAGGCACAGTGCACCTTGTCTGCACTCAAAGGTCTCACCCAGTCTGTCCTGGGCTCAGCTGAGCCAGCAGGAGTTTCTCTGCACCCACTTTTCATTCAGTGCAGGCTACAAAAAACGAGTGATCCCAATTCTCTTCTCTCTTTCTCCTTTGCTGGTGTCTCTTAGATTCTGGGCTGCCCTGCTACAGGCGCCCACAGGAGGCTTCTCAGCAGACACAGGCTCTTGGGTCACTGTGCCAGCCGTGGCACAAAGGTAATTTATCACTCTGACATGGATCCTCATCTCCAGAACCTGTCTTCAGCCATCCCTCTCATCTGACCAAGGCACACACAACTCTGTCCCAGTTCTTCCAGGACTGCTGCCCGCCCTCGGGAGCGTGGTCCCTGTGGGCATGGAGAGCCCAGGCAACAGAGCAGTGCCCTGTTCTTGCTTCTGCATCTTCCTGTGGGGAAGAGGAATCATCACTGATTGCTTCAGGCTGCTGATCTGCCCCTGTCACACCAAGTTGCAATTAATATAATGCAACATTACGAAAAGGATAAATGGTACAATAACCACTGACAAGCTTCAAACTTCTGAAACAGTGATTATGTCTGAAGAAGTGATTATTTCAAGGGTGAAAGCATGAAATGGCTTCCTTTGAACAGAGCAAACATGAGAAATGAGCAAACATTAATAAATCTGAACCTATGAAATCAGATAGCTCAAGGGAAATTCTTTGGAGAAAACACCATTGAGGCAAGATGTTCTACTTTTACGAAAGTATATTATTAAACTGTTTAATAGAACAACAGGAAAAATTGTGAAGCAATCATTGTGAGAAATAACAAGCTTGTAAAGTTTATATAGTTTTACCCAGAGGAAGAAATTATCACCTTTGTTTTTGGGAGCCAGATGTGATTGTATGTCATCAGTGCTTGAGAACAAATCATGCAGCTTATGCAAGAGGTGACTGAAACAGAAATAGAAAGGAGAACTGACCATGAATTCAAAACCAGAACTTGGGGTGTATAATGTAGTTACTAAGCAAAAGAAAGAAACAGATTCCAACATTTTGATATGGAAAATTAATAAATAGAATAAAGAGACAAAGGGAAGCATGGAATGAGCTGACATGAAAGGAAATAGCTACAAGTAATGTTGATGTTGGATACATGATAATGAAAATTCACTGGTAAAGTGAAGAAACAGTATTAACACAAATAATTAATGACTACCAATTAGAATTAATACTAAAAGAGCCTATAGCCTAGACTGCTAGAAATAAGAAGAAATTTTATTTATATGCAAATTGTGCTTGAGAACAAATAGCACTAGAACCTCAGTTTGACATGAGAAGAGGAACCCAAAATATTCTCTTCAAAATCACACTTTTTATGAACTGCTGACATGAGGAAGCTATGCCAAAAATAAATATAAGCCCAAGTTGCCATCAAGAGATCTGATTTCAGCAGAGGTATGAAAATATTTTTGCCATGTAAGATCTCAGTGAAACTTTACCTGGAATATTGTATAAAATTACAAATATAATCTGAAAAACATGCAAAGGTGGGCACCTGGAATTTATAAGATTCTCTACACAAGAGAAAACTTGCAGATCATGGTTCTTCTAGCCCTGTAAAACGAAAGCTGAAATGGGATAAGATTGCTCTCTACAAATGTACCCTTGCAGGAGGGGTTTGTTGGCTAAAAAGGCAAGTGCTGGCACAGAAACAAAGGTGTGTATTGGCAAACACATTCAGACTGAAAAGGAGGGACAATTAGGAGTAGGTTAGAGAAAGCAAAGCACAGCTGTGTTAAAAATCACACACGGTCATTTCACAAAGGGGTTTCTGTGAGCCCGTGCCTGGGACAGCTGAGCACCACGGGCCCGTTCAGCTCCTTTTAATCCTCTCTTCCCCACACAGATACCTGTGAATCTGAGAATGGTTTTCAGCAAGTCTGCTGTTTCTAATTGAGCAACTACCTTCACATCTTCAATACTTTTGAAGGTTCTTTCAAGAAGTCTATCCTGTACCAAAATTTGTTCTTTATAAATTTTTTATTTTAGTCATATGACCCAGACAGCCCCAGTTTTAAATGAAATGATGAGCCAAACCTCACATGATCAAGTTATAACTAAACCTCCATCATTCCTCTGAAGGATCCCTTCCCCCTGCAGCACTCCTGATGGATATCAGCCTTTCCTAGCAACTGTTTCTATTACCCACACATTTATCAATATACTCAGTGTACTAAACTATAATTAAGTGCATTGATATGCCAAAAGGCAATGAAAAAGAAGAGAGGAAATATCAAACATAAATATCATTAATATTAAGCTGGCAGGCTTGGCACAGTGGCCAGTACAGTTAAGAGGCATTTTAATTAGTTTTTTCAAAAATAAGAAGTATGAAATGAAGTTTGATATTCAGATCTCATGGCAGGTATTTCTGCTACTTTTAAGTGACGTGGCAAGGACGCAAAACTAGAAATAATGTTTGTGTTTAGTCATGCAGGAAAAGATAACTATCAGCTAACAGGAAACTTGTGAAGTTCAACAAAGGAAATGCAAAGCCCTGCACTGGGGAGGAAAACCCCAAAGCACCAGTACAGACTGGGGCTGAAGTGGGTGGAAAGCAGCTTTGTGGGAGAGGCCCTGGGGATGCAGGTGGCCAACACACTGACGTGAGCTGTGTGGATAAATACCTGCTCAGGGGAAAGCAGAAATTCTTTTCTCAGCAAGAGGATAGGAGGCTACAAAGAGAAGCACGGAATTTCCACTTAACCAAAAGACAAAACTTTTTTTTATTATTGCAAAGGAAGTCCAACACTGGCACAGGCTGCCCTGAGTGGGTGAAGTGTATGTCCTTGGATGCTCAATACCCAGCTGGACACAGCCCTGATGAACCTGTTTTGGGCAGGGAGGGTGGACCAGACAATCTGCAGAGGTCCATTCCATTCTGTGATTCAGGAATCTTTACTGTATATACGTCATAATCCTAACAGCTGCTCCCAAACCCCAAAGAATTGGCACAGTACAATGGAAAACACAGAAAAGGTAGCAGAACGCATTTGATTGCAAACAATATATTTGTTACCCATCCTGTTTGTACACTGATATCTAATAAGCAGTATATTCAGGGTTGAATTTAAAACCCACTCAGACCACTAAAAATGTATCCTCAATCAGTTAATTCATTAGTAAAAGACAAAAGAGGCACTTGACAAAAAACTGTATCGCTTCTTTGGAGAGTAAAATCACAAATTTCCTCTCATGATGTGTTTGCCCTGTTTTGAATCCAAAGATATCTTTAAATTCACTAACTAGCTTTAATCCACAGCTAAAAATAAGTTCCCAAGCTTTTCCTAAACTGGTTTAACTAGTTTTGGTCAGACCCTTATCTTTGAAGCACAGTACCACAAATTAGAAAATAAACAAGTTTTAACTGTGTTAGCTACTGCTCATACTGAGGCAGGTCCTGAACTTCTGTAGGACTCCTTTCTCACTGCATCCTGTGCAGCAGTAAGTTTGCAAATTCCAGCCTATATTGCTGTGCCTGGATTGCACTGCAGCTTGAGGACAAGAGCTGTTAATGCTCATTACATCACAAATGCATCCTTTATAAACCCCTTCTTTCCATGTGGCTGTTAGCCCCTACCAGCGTGAGCACAAATGAAATGTTTACAGGAGTCTAAGCTCGCTGAACAGAACCTACCTGTGCCCTTTCTTCTGGCAGCACAGAAAGTGGTATTTCTCTTGACTAATCTTTTGATTAAACGGGTTGCATTTAGCAAGGAATTGAAGTGAGCATCCCTTACTGCCTTCACAAGGAGCTAGACCGTGGTAAACACCTGCCTTGGTTTATGCAAGACACTGCATGGTGTGTCCACAGGTGGCTGAAACAAAGAAACACGGCTGCAGTTTGCACAAAACCAGCTCTGTTCCTTAGGTATACAGTGCATATATAGGCACATAGTGCATATAGTTGTAAAAAGTGAAGTTATGCACAGGTGAACAGAGTTTCCATGTGAACACTGTGCTCCTGCAGCATGGCATCCTGCTGATGCTTGGTGGCTGGGTCTGGTGTTCATCCTCTCATGTTTCTGCCAGTGGCACCTCTGCCAGCCTCCAAAGCAAGGAGATGGGGGAACCTTGTGCAGGCAGGGGGTGCAAAATTAAATATTTCCATGAGCTGGTCAATAAAAGGCACAAAATTGTCACAATTCCTTGCTTAAAATTGGAGAGATACAATGAAGCAGTCTGGAAAGCCCTAAAAGGCTCCTGTGAATTAAGTAACTTGCTTAGAGAAGTGGATCAATTGAAAGATATGACCTGAATCTCTTTTTTTTCCCCTCCTGATAGTGAGAATTTAGGTGTTTGTCTCACTCTCATGGGTAACAAACCAAACCAAGATTTTGCCTTGCAAGCACTTGCAGTTATTTACCTATAGATTTGCACAACCTTGTGTCACGCTATCTCTGTGCTGGGTAATACAGTTTCAAACAGGGTTGGGTTGTTTTTGTTTTTGTTTTTTTTTTTTTAATAATTTATTCAGTGTTCCCAGACTAGGCCACGTTGGCGTTGATATCTTCTCTTTCCTGCAATGAAAAATTCACAATGCTACCTTGAATAACCAGTCTGGTAGGTTCTTTGAGAAGTAACCATATGTTACTACATTAAAATGCAAATGGATCATGATACAATGTCACTGTGATAGTTTCCTGATGAAAAATAATTTAAGAGGGATAAATTAATTGTGGCTTTAAAAGAGTAATCCTGAAAAAAAGTCTGATTTGCTTTATTATTACTATTATTATTATTATTATTATTATTATTACTATTATCTATTTATACTGAGAGCATCAGTTAATCCACTGTCACTGTATTATAATTTATCATCAATGGACTACAATGATCAGAGGATATGGTATTTGTTAGAGACAAAGTTTAAACCCCCACCATTTTTTAGCCGTTTTCAAAATCCAGACTGGACAAATGACGCTGCTGTTCTCACACTGAAATACTGCTGGGATATTCCCCATGACTTCCCTTTTGTGTCACAGACACATTTTACTGAGCGACTTCTGAAAAATGTGCCTAAATTTAACTGCTGCAGTAATCTGAGAAACTTTAATTTGCATATACCAACCAGGGATTTTTAAAAATACCTATTTTTTTCTTAAGAGTTCATGTGTACTGACTGCAATTCTGTGTCTGTGCTGCAATGGACTCTTCCTTTCTTGGGAATCTGAAATGAAATAGCCTCATCCCACAGTCTGTAGGGCTGCCTACCACATGTGAGGGTTTCAGTACAAAAAAAACTGAACCCTTGGTGTGTAACAGGGTACAGCAAAACGGTAAAACCTTTTTGTGAGAGATTTGGACTCAAATCTTTGTCTGAGCTGGGTTTCCTATAGGGCTGAATGACTGGATGATGTCCCAGCTCCAGTGAGCAGGTGTTTTCCAAGGCACAGTCTGTGAAAACTGTCCACTGGACAGTTATGATAAGGAGTTTACAGTTATGTGATTCTAAGTACTCTGTCAAGAAGCACCTAGGTACCAGGTGTAACTATTATGGAGTGAATAAATCATAAGAACACACATCTAAAACTAAGTATAAAATAATCAATGAGCTGCCATGGAGGATCTGAGTGGAGCTTCCATTCTCATGGCCTGGGTCAGGCACAAACCATTCTGAAAAACCAACCTGCCCTTGCACAAGCCAAGACTGTGCTTACAACAATGCTCATCTAATCCCTTGTTTGTACAGTAATCTGGATAGTACAGGTTGCACAAGCTTATATAGGGTGTTTCCTAACTTTTAAATACCTCTTCTTTTTTTTTGTTTAGCTGATGTGTGACCATCTGTGCAATATTTAGTTGTGAAACTGATGGCATATGGTGGCAGGGCATGGCATGGTGGCACCAGAGCACCAAGACATCACGTTGAGCTGTTTGGTAACACATGGTGAGGCAAGCGGAGTGTGGTGACTTTTGCACACAAATCCAGGTCCTGTCAACGGCAATCTGGGGATCCCAAAATCTAGCTCAGTGCTTCAGGGGCTGCGGTGGCAGCTCAGGGTTGGGCCTGATGGCCTCAAAGGCCTCTTCCAGCCCTGGTGATTCCACCAGTCCATGATTCCAGGACTCTTTGCCATTGGCAAAGGGGTCCTGCCACATTTGCCTGTGGGCTCAGGGTACTCCCAGCCCCGCGGTGCTGCCGCTGTGGCTCGGTGGGTCTGGGCTCTGAGGGCCAGGGCCCCTATTCCCAGAGCCTCAGCCAGGTTTGGAGCACTTGGGCTGGAGCTTTGGACCTGCTCGTTTGGGATGGCAGCATCCAGTGTTTGGGACACTGACACACGCAGGGACACGCAGGGACACAGTGTGTGGTATGTGTGTGATATATGTGTGATGTGTGTGATATGTGTGTGTGATATGTATGTATGTGTGTGGGGGGGGGTGTGTGATATGTATGAGCGTGGGTGTGTGACGTGTGTGTGATATGTACGCGTGTGTGATGTGTGTGTCAGTGTCTGAGCGTGTTTGTGTGATATGTGTGTGCATGATATATGTGTGATGTGTCTGTGTGTGTCATATATGTGTGATGTGTCTGTGTAATATGTGTGTGTGATGTGTGTGTGTAATATCAGTGACATTGTGTGTGGTGCTTGTGTGTGTGATATGTGTCTGTGTGTCTGTCTGATGTGTGTGATGTGAGTGTAATATGTATGTGTCAGTGTCTGTGTGTGTCAGTGTCTGTGTGATGTGTGTGTTGTGTATGTGTGATGTGTCTGTGTGTGTGTCAGTGTCTGTCAGTGTCTCAGTGTGTCTGTGTCATATGTGTGTGTGTCAGTATCTGTGTGTGTGTGT
>VWZS01008409.1:336899-454161 GCA_013397075.1 Rhabdornis inornatus | reverse complement strand
CGCTCGGAGCGGGCTGGCGGGGAAGGCCACGCGTTCTGTGCCGCTCCGAGCAGTGAGCGTGTGCGGGAGAGCCGGCGTGGGCCGCGTCCGCAGCCCCGGCCCGCGGTCCGTGCGCTGGGAGCGCTCCATCAGCAGCGGGAGAGCCTTTCCTTCCTTCCTCCCCTCCTTCCTCCATCCCTCCCTCCCTCCCTTCCTCCGCCTGTGCCCCGGAGACAGGCTCGCGGTCCTCGTGGGGCAGGAGCCGCGTGGGTCCGCCAAAAGGCTTCCCCGAGTGAAGTTTAAAGTGTGGCCGATGGCAGGGATACAGTGGTTGGTAGCGAGCTTGTAATCGAAACCAGCTTGAATCCCATGAAAATAGAAACCTTTAATTTCATTTAACCTACTTCAAGGTTTTAGCAACTGAAACTTTTTTTTTAATGTTTTAATAACTCTTCCGCTAATAATTAAGAAGTGGAGCATGTAGGAGTTTTAGTATCTGTGACATCCATCTGTACTGCAGCAGGCTAGAATTTCTTGATCCCCAACTTCCCCAATTTGTGTATTATGTCTGCTTCTTAACTCCGATACCATTATTTCAGCAATTTAGAAATTATATACTGGGTATAGGGTAGATTTCTAGGGTCTTCACCCTTTAGCTTCTCTAACCTGTTTTTCACCCTCCACTTGCATATAAATGCCTTAAAATCCAGCCATTTCCCCATCAAAAACCTATAGATGTATAGGAAAGATTAATTTTATGGGTCGCATTTTTTGGGGTTTTTTTTGCCTCTACCTGTTGCAGAGCTGTAAAGTAATCACAAATCTAGATCTCTAACTTTTTATTGCAAATACTTGGTGTTTATTGCTGGACTGTAGGTATAGCGAAGCTTTGCTAGACACAATTTTAACAATGAGATTACATTGGGGGAGTTGTTCTAAATTAAGTGTGGCTGTAGGTTTTGGACAGATAAATGTTTTTTTTCTTTCAGTTCCAGAATAACCTAGCCTGTCCGCAATTTAGTCATCCATAGCAGCTGATACTTGTCGATAAAATTTAACATTGAAGCAAAACTGTAACCATCCATACCACCTCTTAGCTCCTGAAAGGCCAAACTCAATCTCCTTCTGGCTGCTACGAAGTGAAGGGTTCTATGTCATCATCCTGTTTCTGAGTTCTAGCTCTTGGAGGAGCTCCCAGTTCCTCACAAGGGTTGTTGTTGTTTCCGGTGCTTGGGAGGGGATGCACAAGAAATTAAAATGCTTATACAGCCATTTGGAAGGTTTAAGTGAGTGCCTGAGAAGGTCCTGGATGTTGTTGAAGACGTAAATTGTTGCAGTGACTGCAGGCTTGGTTGGCTTCTTCAGCCACAAATTGTGTGTGTTTGGTTTTTTGTCACCAGAAATTCAGTGTTTGAGGATGTTCAGCGTAGCTTGCTTGTTACTTGTCTGCAGGAAGCAGAGCTGCCGAGTGGCAAGCTAAAAATTCTGAAAAGGAGCCAATATCAGCAAAAATTGTGCTTGGCTAGTTGGTATGGTGTGTGGAAGATTGCATTGTGTAAACTTTGGGTATCTGGGCGTGGTTAGTACCATCGTGCGTATCCATGGTGTTTCTCCCTGTTGCTGATTCCGAGCCTTGCAGCAATAACTCTTCCAGCCCTGCTTTGTTTAGCCTAAACACTTGCACAGTTTGGAAGCTGCAAACTGTGGTAACAAATCCTGTCTATCTGAATAAACTAGGTATTCCCATGTTTTGTCTCCTGAGTGTCTCCAGTGCAGGATTTGTAGTGAGCACTGAATGTGGTGACAAAGGCTGTGCTTTGAGCAGATGTTGCTGTTGGTGTCTGTGTGCACGCTGCCTCACGCCTTTCCCTGCCGTTGTTCAGCCTGATGTTTGTAAATTCGTAGAGCTCCTTGTGCAAGAGGTGTAATTGATAGATCCGAAGAAGACGTTCATTAGCATAAATAGGAGTTAGGATTGGAGCTCTCGGCACTCTGCACACCATCAGTATCGGCCGTCCTGCCGAGTAAATAGCTCATCTCCTGAGCAGGAGCAGGAGGCTGCCAGCATCCTGTTTGGAAGACAGGTAGGCAATCTCTTGGTACAACTTTGACTATCTGTTTAAGTCACTTTTAAATATAAGAAAATTGTGGGAATGGGCTTTTATTTTTTTTTTCGGTGGTAGTTTGTTCCATGTGTATTGGAAGAAAGGAAAGGTAGACTAGTATTTTTTTTTTCTTTAGAAGTTGATTATGTTTCAAGTACAGCATGGTAGAGCAGTTGTCAGATAAAGGAGTAATTTTTAGGTTTCAAAAGAATTATTGTGAATTCCTGCAGGAACATAATACAAAAGAAAACACCATTTTTAACTAAGAGATTTGGGAAAGTATGGAAGGAGTCTGGGAGTGTTGATTCCTAGGACTTCAAATTCATCATGTAATGTCTATTGTAAAATGTGATTCAAACCTTCTATGTAATTAAAAACACGAGAGGAATAAAAGCTGGGCTTTTTGTTCTTGATTAAGTATTCCGATTGTAATTGCTTTGTGAATAATAAGTTTGAGTAGAACAGAATTGCAGGTACAGTTTTGGGGTAGCTATCCTTTTCTTGTCTGATCGATATGAAAAAGGTGAATCTGAGTTTTAATTAACAAGATTTGTCTCTTATCACTGAAACTTGACAAACTGATGAGCACTTGAAGGGGGTGGGTGAGCACACAGTATTCCATTTACTCGATTTTTGGCTTTCCTCTCCCAGCAAAAGGACAGTATCACAGTAGGAGCTGGAGCAATAATCCTGCTGCTGCTGCTGAAGCTTTCCCTGGTGATAACCGGGGCTGGATATCAGCAGGCTCATGAGGAGGCTGAAGTGATGCCTTTGGCATGTTTTCCTAAGGCAGTGAATAACAATGGAGTGATGGAGAGTCAGAATTGAATGATGCTGCTCTGTTCATTGTGTTGTAGATGTGTCCTTCAGACAGATTCTGTTCTCCTTTCAGGGTTAACTCAAGAGTAATGATTTATGCAAAGTAAGAGCCATGATTTATGCAACTACCCTGATAAATAGGGAGACTTTATTTTGTAATCCTTTCATAACCAAAAGTGCAAGTGAGATTTCTAATGTAGATTTCCAGTTAAATTAGATAAAATTATCTGGAACTCAGCTTCTGTTCAGCAAATCTTGACTGTGCCTGCCTCTTGATTTCCTAGATAGTGTTTAAAATCTCCCTGCATGTGTGTTAAACATGTTTTCACGTGAACTGGAGGTGGAGTACAGTAAATGTTCTTATGTGGGATATGCTTTCCTGGAAAAGCTTAATTTCTGACCTGATCCGTGCCTTCTGTGCAGTTTTGAGAAATGAGTTTAACTGTACCAAAAGAGGCTTTTTTTTCCCTTTCAATGTGCACTTGATGACTAAGCTCAAATAGTAACAATTTAGAAAACACGTCAACTTATAACCTAATTGTAAAGGGACAGTTAAAACCTTCTACTTTGTTTGAATTCATTTTCTGAGGAGGAACTGTCTGTAAAAGAAACATAGTTGCAGCAAGGCCAGGGAATTCCCTAGCATGTACTTTGTGAACAGATTACTTACTAAGAAGTAAGTACAAAGTCATCTGGTACAGAATCCCTCTGACTAGAAGCAAAAGTAAGTGGAGATTTGTAGTAAAACCAGAACTTTGGCTGAAGTAAGGTGTGTGAGCACATGCTTGAGAAATATCTGTGTAACCACGTGTGCTGAAGAGCTCTGATGACAGAGTTCTGCTGAGATCAAATCAGCAGTGGCCCACACTGAAATCAGGTTCTGTTCCATAAAACTAAAGGGTTAAAAGAGGTTAAGTACTCCATGACTGTGAGCACAGCACTCACTTCAGAGTATCTTATTTCACAAGGTTGTCTTGAGTGAAGTAGTTGGTGAGTTGGGCTGAATTCTGCTGATAAGTTATTAGGGGCCATGGGTCCCATTTCACCATCTTCCCAAAGCATTTGGGTGAGTAATGTACTTGGGTTTTGTCATTGCCATCTAAAAGAAAGTGACAGAACTACTTCCATGTCTGGTGTCAATCAATATTTTGGTATTAAAGTGCTGTGGTGCTGTTATATATATGTTAGATTATATGCAGTATTAGCTAAGTCTCACCTAAATCAATTTAATAATGTTCCTTACCTTGAATGCATGTGCTGCCAGAGGTAGTAATATAGGAGGAGTGTAGCTTGAGGAACAGTATCCAGCATATTTCAGTGGTTAAGAATAGTGAGGAGAACTGTTTGAAAAGCAAGTCTACTTTATTTTTGTACATAGAGCTATACACTCAGCTATGTAAACTTTGACCTAACTAGATTGGTTACTCGAACTGGTATTGTGTTTCATTAGATAAATGATTTAAAGAGGACAAATCTCTTCATTGATGGTTGGGAAGTTTCTTTTTAGTCTTCAGTCCTGAAGATATTCAACTAGTTTGAAATGCCTTGTTATTTTTCAGAAATTCTCTTAATTCACTGAGTGTCAGCCGTATTCTTTGCCATAGAGTTTTGGGTCTTCTGGTGGCATTTATCCATGCTGCAGCTGTGAGTCAGGCCTGGTCCTTCAGACAGATTTAGTTTTGTTGTATTTCATGTGTAGAGAACACAGTATTACCCTGAATCTATGTGTGCAAAGTGTGTAGTGAGACAGCTGAGGTCTGGCATATTATCATGAGGGCCAAGCCAAAGACTGGCTAGCTGATGTTGGATTAGTGGGCCCATTCTGATAATTCTTCAAAACTTAGTTGTTCTAATTAGCTTCTAAGCCTGCCAGTGTGTTTTCCAGCTCCTGGAGGTGTGTTACAGGCTTACAGCTAGTAAAGAAAATGTGCTTGCAGAGAGTAGGTAAGAATGTTGGTGAAATCTGAAACATGGATGAGCCTGTCTTTCTGCTAGTTGAGGGAAGAATCCCAAGTCTTCCACGTGATTGGGAAGTTTGGAATAGATGTGCTTTAAGGTTAACTTGCGCCCAAAGCAGCTTACAGTCTCTCCTCATCTTTGAAAGCAGTATCTTTCACAGATAAGGTTTCCCAATGGATATAGCCTTGGACCACAAAGACAAACAGACTGTATCCTTTGGAGATATGCTGGCTAGGTATTAGCCACATAGGGCAGGTCACTGGCCCTTGTGGTGCTTGAAAATGTGGGCATTCTGCTGATAGCATTGATTTACTTTTGTGGAAACGAGGCACAGATGAAATGAGACATGATGATACAGTACGATATGACATGACCCAGACTTGTGTTTCTGGCAGTAACCTTGTTTGGATGAGTTAAATATTACTTCCTTTGTTGCCTGAGTCTCTCCAATCTCTCCCGTTCCCAGAGATTTTTTTTTTTTTGGCTTACAATGTGGCAGTTGGAGCTCTATATGAGGGACTTCTGTAATGATTTTTGTCTGGTGTGGATGCACTGGGGTGTGTTTGTGGTGTTTAAACATACTTGGTGCACTCAGATTTGATGTCTGGGTGAATTTCATCTTCTGAATACACATAAATAAAATGCTCCTAGCACCTTACTTTTTCTGCTTTTTACTCCTGCTGGTGCTGGGTTCAAGCTGTCAGAGGGAAGGGGGAAATTGATTTGTTGGGTTGTTGTTTTTGCAGAACTTTGTGGCTTGTTGCTGATGTTTGAGAGGTTGGGAAATGCACGTTTTCTATTTCCTGTGAGCGATAATCTTGATAGGATTGAATTTGGAGGGAGCATGCTGTTGACCTAATGTTTGTCAGTGATAAACTAGAAGACAGAGGATTTAATCTCTAGCAAGGACACACATGCACACTCTAGTTGCTGGATTTAGCATTCAAACATTCAGTGGAACTGCAGCAGGCTTTCCTGGCACTTGGCAAGCACAGCTTTAAGCATCTTGATCTGTGTTTGGACAAATCTGGGAACTGATCACTTTCCTGTTAAAAACAGAATTGTCCTTGTTTTGAGAGTCAGAGCCCTCTGAAGCTGTGAGTTAAATATTGCTGCAGTAGCTCTGGAGGCAAACAGAGCTGCTGTTGTTTGCTCCATAATAGCACTTGCTCAGCCTTGGACATGAGAATTTTTTACAAGATGGGGAATGTTGGCTAGGATCCTGGAGTGTTGCTTGCTGGTGGTTTTTCTTTTTTTTCCTGAAGTGCTTATGAACTCTTGATTTATCAGAGGACAGCACCCTTCACACAAGCATATCTACAAAGTGTCACCGTGGGCTTAGCCCTGAAACTGTGAATTGAGAAGGATCCCTGCAGCAGTTGCTCTGTAGCAGCTTCATGTAAGATTCTTCTAGCAAAGGCTGTTTATACCATAGGTAATGGGGGAATTTTGGTTATTTCTGTTCTAGAGTGAGAATTCCTTACAGAACTCTTATTAAGCCTTTCAGATTTCTTTATTCTAGATTGTTATTGCTTATTAGCTCAAAAAAGTATCTGTGATACAGGGTTTTAGATATTCCACAGTGTGCATTAGACAATTTTGTGTTTGGTGGGAGTTCTCTGTGTGTGTTTGAAGAGGTTGCTATTGGAAAACTGGTGACAATATGGATTGCTGGTTAACAGCTATTGTAAACATACAAGATGTACTCTAAAACAGATAAAGTGATTGCTGACACTTAACAATCTTAAAATGTTAAATTGGGTTTTGCTGTGGTGTCTTGCAAGGTAGATTTTTTTTTTTTGTGCCTGCACCAGCTTGTTATGTGTTAGAGACCAAACTAAATTTCTGGTAGGAACTACATGTATTTCTTGATAGTTTTATTTAAAAAGAGAATTATAAAATCGTTCTTCCAACCCTAACAGTTCTGTGATTCTTCAGTAATTTGCTACCACAAAGAACTTTAAAAAGTAATATGTGATACCTGTGAGGTAAGACCCTTCTGAGTTTGAGGAGTTGCCAGCAGTGCTATGCTAACTGGCATGTGGAGATGCATTCTTGGAGAAGGCAGGGAAAGGTAGGTAGGTAGGTGGAGAATGGGAACATTCTTTCCTTTCCCTGTGTTGAGGTAACCTTTCTTTCTACCAGAGCAAAGCATAGGCTGCTGGTTTCAGACTTTGATAGTTCACGCCTAGATTCCATACATGGTTTTTACCCTTTAGATCCAATTTCATACTTCTAGGCAGTTCCCTCACAATCCCTGTGTTTGTTGCTGTAATGTTGACAGCAATGTGTACTTCTGAAAAAGTCACCAATTATGTTTCCTATCTCAAATCTTCCAGAGTAATGGAAGTAGAAGACAGTCTCAGTGTGGAAAATTGCTATGAATAAGGTCTACCAAAGTTTGATTGTTGGAGAACAGGGTAAAGAGAAATGGGATTGAGAGTTTCTTAAAGGAAACATTTCTCAATCCTTTAAAAAAAAAAAAAAAAAGATAAAATACTAGCCTGCAAACATGTAAGTGTTGCTGCCTCCCGAGTGTGAATATGAGTATTTATGGATGTTCCTGGCTTTTAATTGAACCCATTTCATCATTATGGTTCATCATAGTTCTGGATGTCAGTGTTTTGTAGGTCTGGTATTCTCATTTCAGCCTCTTACACAATGGAATATGATCAGAAAGGACTGAGGCAGGAAAGTTTGATCTATTTTGTTCCAGTTTTCTTTACATCACAGAAGCCTAAATATTGTCAGATTTTGCAGTCACTTGAAAAGCTGAATTACAGCAACACAGGTATTTCCACTGGCAGCATAACTTTTCATGGCTTTAGCTTTCAGAAACAGATGTTGGACCATAGCCATGTACTGGGTGTTGTCCAGGGTTCCTGTGTGGATGTAGCCAAAGACTCTGCCCATGTGAGCAGGTTTGCAGGCTGATGTTGTGGCATTGTGTCAGAAGCAGGATTAAACCTTTCTTTGGGGAAGGACAGGTGAATGGATAGTGTTAGATACTCCCATAGAGTCTCAAGGTGCAAAAAGTAGATATTATGGCTAGTTAGGTAAATTAGTAAGAAGGTTATGTAGGAACCATGACAGAACTGAAAAAATTTTGTCTTAGTGACAAAATTGCTGCAGTAATGGTAGCATGAGTTTTTGCCTCCCTCTTTAAGGGAACCAAAATCCTGTCCTGTATGTGGGAGCAATCATGCAGATCTTTAGGAAGAAGTGGAATTGGATGGTGTACACAAAGACCAGGAAAACAAAAGTTATGGGGAAGACATACCTGAAGAGCATTAATTTTGACTTGGAGCCATGGTAAAGACAACAGGCCCATGTCTTAATTGAACAGGGAAAAATGACTCATAAGCATGCTGTGTCTTGCACTCCATGCTTTATGGCAGGAGGTGTGCTTTCAAATTTGCTTTAGAGTCTCTTAACTGTGTGGTGAAAGTGGTTTAATGTAAATAGCTTTTCCTCTTGGCCTTCAAAGAAACAACTCTGGATGGTATACTATGGTCAGTGGAAATAGTGGTGCTTGTTCTGCTCTAAACTTGTTGCTGTATCCTACTATCAATTGTTAGATGCTTCACTTCTCAAAGAAGGGAGTCCAAATAAGGATTTGGAGTATCTGACATAGCACTTGGTACCCAGACTTGTGAAACCAGGACTTGTGCAGGTAGTAACTCATTTCTAGCAAGTAATCATTTAGAACTTGTTCAGAGACTGTTGTGATATGAGCACATGAAAAACAGAGCACAATTGCTTTGATATGGTGGGTATCTGACAGATAGGTGCTCCAAAAACACTTACTTAATTTTCAGGCAAAAAGGACAAATTAGCTGTTCACTCCTAACATACATTCTGTGCATTCCCTGTAAGTCCCTGCTTAAGTCCCCAGCAGTATCTTGCTGTCTCGAAAGAACTGAGTGTATTTAGAAGTTGCACCTTTATTCTTGGGTGACAGGTGAAAAAAGGATCTCACCCTGTTAAGGTATTCAGTGTTGTAATCCTTATTTGCCTAAGAAACGTTCCATCTGTGTTTAAAGATTCTCAATTTTGTTGGATTTTTTTTTTTTTTTTTTTAGTACCATGATTTTATGGAACCTGCTCCTGAGATGAGCTCAGTTGGTGTGAGCATGATGCTGATAACACCAAGGTTGTGGGGTCAATCCCCTTGTTGGCCATTCACTTGAGAGCTGGTTGATGCTTGTGGGTCCCTTCCAACTCAGGACATTCTGTGACTCTCTGTGGTCCCTTTTGGGAGTGTTTTGGTTGTAGCTGCTTGTGTGGAACTGCTGTAGAGGACTATAATTAACTCGAGATTTTTATGAGTCTGATTAGAAAGATTGGTAAAATGTGCTGGAAGTGTATCCATAGTGCCACATTCTTATCTAGTGAAAGTAAGGGTCACAGTAAAGGTTAGGGGTCATGTTTATTAACTATTATGTATAGTACAATGAGTGCTACAGCACTATTAGTTAACAAGGTAAAAGCCAAAATATGGAGCTGTGTTTCACTCGTTACAAGGTATTTTAAAGCTAAATAGTTAATTAAAAGTTAACATTTATATTATTTATACTTTTGACTTAATGACTAAGCATTTGTGACCCGCAGTATGGTACCTTTTATGTAACTAAAAAGTACTAGTTAAAACTAAGAAGAAGGGACAAGAAGGAAGAAGAAACTAAAACTTCTGCCCCAAAACTTCTATCTTGTCTTATACCTATTACTATATTTTAAAACCTTAAATTCCAAACGCTTTACTATCTGATATTACACACTTTTATTTAAACTACACATTAGTGACTCTCTAACTCTCTTACACAAATTTGGAAGCCTTCTCTAAGGCTTCAAGTCAAAAGTAGTGTTCCTCTGAGGATTAATGCCTGACAGCACAGAAAGTTTAAAACTTCTAGGCTTTAGGGTTTCAACATGGTCACAGTAAAGATGTTCCTATATCTGACTTTAAAGAATGGCAGCTCTGGATGATGCACTGTGATGGAGTCCTAGAGATCCTAAAGATCATGTTCTCACTTTATTGTGAGACATACCATATTTGTCCTTAGTAAGAGTTTCAGTTTCTCTTAGCAAGAATGACATCATTTCCAAGAGGTTGATGAAGGGAGGGCAAAGAATCATGATTCTCAAGGTTAACTTACTAACTAGAGCAAAACTTAAACCACTTTCTAGCTTTGTGCTGAATTTGAGTAATAATCCCTTACCCTTCCTTTTATTAGGAGGTGTATTTGTGGCTAACTCAGTCTTAGTTTGTTGAGAATTTTAAAAACTTTTTTTGTTTTTTTTCCTCCTAAATGACTTAATGGATGAAGAAGTTGGAAAACTCTTGTCTGTGGATCTATATGGTTTTTTTGTAATCAATGTAAAACCATCAGATCCCATTCCAAACAACTAACTCAACCTTCTCTCTGGTTTAGTTTCATTGGTAGGTAGTTATTCAATCTTCTGCAAATCTGAGTTCTGTAAGTTCTCTAACATACTTCTTGTTTTTATCTTTTGTAAAGGTCACAATGGTTTCCATTCCTGAATACTATGAGGGAAAAAACATCCTCCTGACAGGAGCTACAGGCTTTGTGGGAAAAGTGCTTTTGGAAAAGCTGCTCAGATCCTGCCCTAAAGTGAAAGCAGTGTATGTGCTGGTAAGAAAAAAAGCAAGGCAGACACCTGAAGCACGAATAGAGGAAATTACCAGCTGTAAGGTATGTATCACATGCTCACAAGGTTCATTTTTGATTTTATTTTGTTATTAATATTATGATGTTCCCATTTCATTTTGAGAGCAGCTTCAGTGTGTCTAAAGCAAAATGTTATTGTTAAATTTTTGTTCTAACAGAAATACAAAATCTAAGACCTGGCAGTTCTTCTATAGCTACTTTAAGCTGTTAGTCTCTAGCAAAGCCAGTAGTAGAAAATCATCCTGTATTTAATTCAGGAGGAGGATGTTCAGCTGTAATGCAGAAATGAGAAGTAAAATCCTGTGTTAGAGCTTGTTAAGAGGACATAAAATCAAGTACAAGAGGTAGTAGACTGGGAGTTGTAAGATGGATTGAGACTCTTTTTAAGATCTCAAGCAAGTCACCTTTTCACCTTGTGCCTTCTGTTTTATTCTGGAATGTGCTACTGGATAGCAGTAAATAAGAATGTGTCATCTCAGCAGGAACTTGTATTTGTAAGTGGAACAGAAATGTGTGGCTGAGAAGATTGTTACAGATTTCTCTTGGTCAGCCTGTGATAACTAGAAAGGCACTGAAGGTCTGTGCTGTGAAATCATCAAAGTAGATCTCTAAATGATTTTCTGTGCATGCTGGGTCAAATACTTTGTTCTTGAAAAGACTCATTGCCTTGAAATTCTGGTGAGCTAGCCTGGGCATTCTCACTAAGTGTAAAATCATCCATCTCTCTTGCCCATCTTTGTCCTTAGACAGTATCCTGTTCATGGTGGGAAGGATGAACAGGATGAGGAGATACTTCTAGCAGGAACTTTGCTAAAGCAGAGTTTGTTATTTCCATCTAGGCCTTTCTCTTATGAAACACAGGTGTCAGCTGTTAAATTTTTTCATTGAGATGCAATGTAGTTTGTACAAAGTGTGCTCTTAGAAGGTGCTGAAAGGGAATCAATAGGGAACTATGAATGCACTTAGAGGTGAGTTGTTTAAAGTAAGGCAATGTAAAGGATTTCTATGACTCTGGCTAGCTGGGGTTATAGCAGATATGAGGGTGGCTGTTCTCTAGTTAATTATTTTCTGTAACCAGTCAAAACTGTAGCTCATTTTTCAAAAGCATCTTCCTGCAGTCTTGTGCAATGTCATAAAACACAGCAGAATGAGTTACAGTGGGGTTCTATCTTAAAATTCAGTTGCACGTTCTCTCTACATAAACTCCTCCATTTGTCACTGCCCTGAAACAAGGAAAAGATCTTCAGACTAAGCTCTGAGATGAAAAAGGAAAAAATTCTCAATCCACATTTTGTGTACACTATTACCCAAAGAAAAGTGGGAAGTACTTGAGCAGAGAGAGAAGTAGCACTGGTGTGGACTGACTTAAACTTTGCTCTAAGGCTCAGTGTGGCTTTTAGGAAACCTGTTGTAAAAGGCTTTTAAATCTGAGTCAAAGTCTGCTTGTAGTCTGTACCAGCTCCCATTGAGATAAAAAATCTGGTGTGATTTGAGTCTTGGTGAGCACTTATTGCTGCAGGAGGTTCACAGCAGAAGTCCTGGTAAGCAGAGTTACTGCTTGAGGCAGGAACATGCAGGGATGGAGTTGCTCATCTATGCAGAGATGTAGAATAGCACCAGATGTTTGTTCTGACTTCATCAAATGATTAGACAAGATTGAAAGTCCATTGTTTAAATGGCTTTAATGTCATCAAGAGTGTTCCAAAAGTCTATGAAGATTTTAATAGGATCTATTGTCTTAAGCTGTCTAGTTGCAAGGGCACTGCCAGTAATTCTTCACAATTTAGATGGACTCATTAAGTGTTCTACAGATGCTTGAATGCTCTGTTTCCTGAACAGTTTGAAATCTAAGTGGGTGAATGCAATAATAAATAAAATAAATGTGAAATAAACTGAGCTACAAATAGCAAAACAGTATTGAGGTTTCTACTTTCTTTGGACTTCAGGTATCTAGTTCCTCTGCTCATTTGCCATATGTATTGCATGCAGTCTAGGTATTTCTTCTCCTTAGCACTGCTATCAGTGCTAGTGAGAGGTGTGTAGGAATACTGCATGACTGTGGATGTAAAAAGTGGTATAACAGATGTGGTGGATGTATGAAAAATAAAAACTGGCTTTTTAAGAGCTCATCCATGGTCTTGTTTCTCTGTTATAATGCAATATCACACATTGGTATGGTTAACAGACAGTTGCTTCAGCTCCCTGGAGGTAAGTGCCACCATTCCACCAAAAACATAGCAGGCTTATTTTTCAAAATCACTCAAAGTTTCTGCCCTTAGGTAAGAACTGTTTGCTGTACCCACAAGAGTTGCAGAGGCTTTAAATGCTGTTTTGACAGCTTTGTCCTAGAAAGTGAAACTTCATGTTTGCAAAGTCTGGTCAAGGCCTCGAGAAGTGGAGATGTCCCATGTTCTCACTGCAGAATTAGCACTGCTACTTCAGCGAGCTGCATTAGCTCATGTTTGGGCTGAAAAAACATCTCTAAAAAAAACGCTGGACCTGCAGCTGCTCACACAGTTCTGGGGCTTCTTGCTCTTGCCAGTGGAAGAGAAGCAACAGAAATAAAGAAATTAGGAGAAGGATCAGTCTCTGTGCTAGAAATATAAACTTACATTGCCTGAAGTGTTGTGAAACTGCACCTTTAGGTGACTTAATTTATAGTCTAAAGTTAATTAAGGTCATTCTGTAAGGAAATATCTTTTGGCTATTTGTATTTGGTATAACTGCATGCTTGGAGGGGTAAGAAGGTACTGCTGTGATTTTAATACAATATAATTGACTGGTGTTGAAGCAGTTGCAAGATATTGGCCCCTGGACAGTAAAGAAGGGTCTGCTGTTCTGCAGCTTTCAAGGGTGTTTTATTCCCACAGTACTGCATGGCTCAGGAAAACTTGCATACTAATCAGTGTAAATAAGATGAGGCAAGAATTTTGATCTGTGTGTTAAGTCACCTGGTTAGAACTCAGCTATTTATGAGGAGAGTTCTTGATGGAATATAATTTTGGTGAGATTTTTTTTAGGGAGAATTGTTGAACTTCAATTTGATAAAACTTAATCAGATGTTCTAATGTGGTATGCCTCTTTTCTTTTAACTGGCCAGAGAAACAATTTCTTTTTTTTGTTTGTTTTGTTTTGTTTTTTAAATAATCTGGAAGTTCTCCAAGACTGTAAGATTTCTAAACCTAAAATCCAGCATGACTTTTATAGGAATTTGAATGGCTGTTATCAAGCTTGGGAAGTGGGTAGACTGTTCCCTTTGCTTATATTGGAAAAAAATATAGTTTACTTCATGAGAAGTCTGTAACATGTTCTTATGGTATTGCTAATGCACTGTTCTAACTTCCTGATGATCTTGAGAAATTAGGAGGCATAGACAAAGAATGCGGGATTTTTCTTCACTTAAGTGAAATGTTTCTTATGCTTTCACTGAGTTTACAGTCCTGTTATTTTTGACAGCTCTTTGACAGGTTGAGAGAAGAGCAACCAGACTTCAAATTAAAAATAATAGTAGTTGAGAGTGAACTTACACAGCCTGAACTGGATCTTAGTGAACCGATCAAGGAAGAATTTATAGAATGCATTAATATTATATTTCACTGTGCTGCTACAGTCAGATTCAATGAAACACTAAGGTGAGTCTAAAACTCTTACTCTGGTCTGATAAACCAATGGTGTTCAAAGTGAGGGGCTCAGTCAGGTGTGTGCCCAGTGTTGCAAGTATGGGTAGAAAGGCTACAAATAAGCTGTAGCTACATGTACTGTGCTCTGTAGTAATGTTAGTTTTCCTCCTGGTTTATAAAGGGCAGTGCAAACTATTCTTTTGGCCTGCCTTGTTAGAAAGGAATCTTTTTTTTGTTTGGGACAGAGTTTTGTGAGAAAAGTTGTTTGTGGGCAGTTCTAGTGCTTGCTCTCTTACCTGATAAGAAAAACAGGAGATGAAATACAGCTCAGCTTGTCTTCCTGTCTTTTGAAAGTCCCTTATTAATAATGGGGGTTTGCACTGGGAGAAGTAGATGCACAGGGAGAGAGATGGAAACAAGAAGTGGAAAAAGTGGTGCACACAGCTGGGATTATGAACTCCTTTGACTTGTTGAAAGAGGTAGCAAACTAATTAGTTACCATTAATGTTAATTGCTTTGGGATAATGATCCCCTTTCCTGTCCCCCACTTTAGTAATAAAGTGAGATAAAGCAGTCTGGAGTTTAGTGATTGTTTGGGGGATACCGATTTTGTTGCTGTTAATGTAACACTTTTGATGAAGTGTTGCTTAGCTGTAGTATTGAAACTTGATAGTACACTGTGTACAAGGAAACTGGTGCCCACAGCAAGTCTGTAGGCTGGAGAGAAGATCTAAACTATAAAATAATCATAGGAGTTGGTCACTAAGCTGTTATCTGCTGGGACCTGTAGAGATACACCTACTCTGCTATAGTGTCCTTAAACACAGTGATGGGCAGCTGTGAAGCTGGAAGTGTGGTTCTTGGTGGATTTTTTCCCCTTCCTTCCATCCTGTATGGAGCCTTTTTCTATCCTACAAGTAGATGCCAGTCTCCAACTAACTCAGCTTGAACTTGGAAGTTCAGAAGTGCATCTTATGGAAGCTTGGTGTTGTGTTGCATTATTTCCTTCGTGTTTTATGGAAAATGTACGATTGGGATTTAGATTGAGGAAATCAAAGGATGCTGGTAAGAAAAGGATACAAGGAGAATTATCCTGAATGTTGAGAGGTGCTCTAGATTAGGACTGTGGTATATTATTCTAAGCAGAAAATTAGGGCAGCGTCCATGCTGCTTTTCTGGGGTAGGGAGGAGAATTCAGGGATACTTTATATACCCAGTGCTGAGGCATTTTAGGAATGAATTTCTTTTTGCTTGTTTTTGTCTTGCTTTGTACTAATGACATTTCTGTTGTATCAATAGAGATGCTGTGCAGTTAAATGTGGTTGCCACACAGCAGCTCCTGTCCTTGGCACAGCGAATGAAGAATCTGGAGGTGTTCATGCACATTTCCACTGCCTATGCATACTGCAATCGGAAACAGATTGAGGAAGTCGTGTACCCACCTCCTGTGGATCCCAAGAAGCTGATAGATTCCCTTGAGTACGTGTTATGTTTTATGAATTTGCTTGAGTGATCTGTATCCCTTTTCTTCCTGCTGTTGGAGTACCAACAAACAGTTTGGAGCTGTAAAGATGAAGAGTTTTCCTAGGCTGTCCCATAGGTCTGACAGCATGGCTGGCACTCCCCTGTTCTGTAAGGGGAGATGGGTTAAGGTTTATGGTTCCTCTAAGCTGAGCTGAGTGTGGAGGGGTACTGAATGAGGGGGATGCTCCTATCTACTGGTGATGCCTTCTCTGTGCTGAGAGTGCCAGTCTTTCAGCTGTATGATTGGCTGAACCAGGAGATACTGGTAACTTGTGCTGGTACCAACACTGTGAAGGAAAGGATAAAACTAAGGTGCCTTGAACAGCTGCCTCTACTACATCCACCTAAATGCCATTGCAAGATGAGACTGAGATGCTCAAATAATATAACTTACTGTAGAAGTGCTTCTGTACCTGAGAGCCCAGACATTAAAAATCTGTTTTCTGTAGCTTTAAGTCCTGAATTGGGCATTACAGGTAGGAAAAATGACTCATTTGATGTTTTATTTGCTGTGTATATTAACTGTTCTGAGCTCTTACTTAGTAGCTGTCAAACTCTGAAACAGGTAATGATGTGGGATAAGTGTAACATAACTCTACATCAGTCTCTTCCTTCTTACCTTATACAAAATATCAGCTCTTAGAAGTACAAAACGTAAAAGAACTTACTAAAAAGTAAAAACCTACTTTAACTTGTTATTTTAGGTGGAAGAGTGCTAACATTAAAACCAAATGAGCTACCACCTAGAATGCACATTGAGCCAGCCTTTTTTTATAATGTTGACTTTAAATACACTTAAAAATAAGAAATTCCAAAACAGTTGTATTTTTGAATATCTGACTTGTGAAGCAACAAACGTAATTTAAATTGTTTGGTATGGGCAGGGACAGCTGTGTGTACTTTGGAACTCCTGAGGGGAGGCTTTTGTAAAATTATAAAAGAGCGATCTCTAGCCTCCACTACTCCTCTTCCTACCCTGTTCGTGTCATGAAAGGAGCCTGATGTGTGTCCACTTTGTAATGTGACGTTGGTGAAAAACAATAAATTCCATTTCTGTGACTAAGAGACCAAGGCAAATAAAATTCAAGTCCTGTTTTACAGTGAAGAACACCAAAGTAGCAATAGTTGCACAGGCACCTCTTTCTCACCTGTGAGCTATGGCTGAAGGTTATTATGTTTTTAATATGAACTGGGAAGCAAGATGGAATAGTGAGATTTAACTAATTTAAAGGGAGAAACACTGACTAGCTTGCTTCAGAGGTGGTGTGTGATGGCTCACCACCACAAAGGTGGAGGGGATGCTGGTAGTGCAGCTGGGACTCCACTGCAGTGGTATCACTTTGTAGATCGTAATGCAGTGAGCCTGTGTTCCAAAGACTGATGTGCTGTGTCTGCACTCCATCTTTGAGAACTTGGTTGGCAGAATTTGGGTTATTGTAAATGAGAGTACTGCTTGCTCTGTAGTTGGTGTGTTATAAATGAATTACCAGGGCAGAAAATAAATGCCAGTATGCTTCGTTTGATGGACACTGAATGTGCAATCCTCTGTTTTTCTGAGAAACTTGTTTTTGTTTAGGTGTGTGTCCCTTTTTCTTCAAATGAGAAAAAAATAGTCACGGTAACTTCACCATTTCACAGCCCACCTCCCCAGTGATGCAGCATGCAGTAATTTACACTTGCTTCTTGTTTTGTTCCTTTAGGTGGATGGATGATGACCTAGTGAATGATATTACTCCTAAGCTGTTAGGCAAGAGACCTAACACTTACACGTACACGAAAGCCTTAGCTGAATCCGTGGTGCAGGAGGAAGGTGCAAAGTTAAACATTGCCATTGTAAGGCCGTCCATCATTGGTGCCAGCTGGAAGGAGCCTTTTCCTGTAAGTCCCTGAGTTGTCACCTGGCCATCTTGCTGTAGAGTGTAGTTCACACTGGGAGCCTCTTTATCCAGTGACTTTAGTGGAGGAAAATCTCTTGGACCATGAAGCTGTGTCTTGGTTGCTTCTGGATGACTGAGAACAGCATACAGTGTCTAAATATTGTCATCAAAGCTGAGCAAGAAGGTATTTTGGTTGACAAATGAAAAACACCTGAGCTACTAGTCTAAAAGTATTTGTAAACTTGAATACTCTGAACATAAACATATTTTTATGGACAACTGCAATTCATTCACTAAGAAATAAATAAGCATCTCTCTGAAGGCCCATGGTGTCCTACATGTAGATCTTGTCTGAGTCCTAGGAACTTGTTACATCACCAGAATCTGCTACGGAAGAGCTTTATTTAGCGACATGGAATTAAAAACCTCTCTCCTCTTTGGTCTCCTTTTCTTCCACCCCTTACACATGTAGAAACTGCTCAAATTTTCACTTGAAGCTCCTGATTTCTATACTCTAACCAAATCCTTTCCCTCTCCCCTTTCCTAATAGGGCTGGATTGATAACTTCAATGGACCTAGTGGTATCTTCATTGCTGTAAGTAATGAATGTACTTAATTTTCCCCCCTCCTTTTGGAAGGCAGAAAAGCTTCATCTGTTTTACTTCTGGCTCTTCTGGCTCTGTTGTTTTGTTCTTCAAGGCAGGAAAAGGAATTCTTCGAACAATGAGAGCTTCCAACAACGCATTAGCAGATCTTGTCCCAATAGATGTTGTTGTCAATACAACACTCGCTGCAGCCTGGTATTCTGCAATTAACAGGTATAAATGGTGACAGAAGAGAGTACTGAATATTTGGAAATGGTATTGTGTATTTAGTAAACCAGTCTTGCATTGAAATCCTCATCAGTGTCCTGCTGTACCCTCAGGACAAAGGAATATAAGGTTCTGACAGTGTTAGTCTCTCAAAGTGTAACTTGTTTATGCCAGAGGAAGACAGCTCCTACTGGTATTATGAAGCTGTGTCTGAAAATTCTCTCATGGGTCTTGTTTGTAATCAATACAACCTGCAGTAGTGTAGGTGATGCCTTCTCTGAAATAAAAGAAATATGATAATTAAAGAAGGAGGAAAATACTGAAAGATGCTATAGCAAAAAAAATCGACCATGAGTCTAATGCTTTCTGCTTGATATAAATGATGCTGTTGAGGGAAAGGATAACTTTGGGCATCTCTTCTGTAGTCTGTTTTTAAAAGGTTGCTTTTCTTCTGACTTGCTCTTGTATCTCTCTTCCCCTCAGACCAAGAAAAGTCATGGTGTATAACTGTACAACAGGTGGCACCAATCCTTTCCACTGGAGTGAAGTTGGTATGCCATGTTTCTTTTTTCTCATTCGCCTTAATACAAAAAAAAAAAACAAAAAAAACCAACAAACCCCAAACAGGTTATAATCAGTAAACTATAATGCATTTCTATTTTTGAAACTGGTATTTTAGCCATACCTCTCAATTTTGCAGTGAATTGTGCTTTCCCATTAGCTTCCACTGTTAATTCTCTCCCCCTCCCCTCCCCCTGCAGCATTACCTCCATTTCATTTGGTTCTTATTGGCATTTTGGCTTTTTTTTGGTTACTCTTTATCCATTGTAACTTGAACTATGGGAGAACTGATTTTTCTGTTTGCTGCTGCCATGACAGTGTGTGGAGAGAAGTGTTGCTCAGAGGAGCAGTAGTGATGCTGGGTGTAATGTCAATGACAATAAATACATATGACAAAAACATATGAATAAGCAGCCCACAATGAAATGTTTTGTAATCTGCATAATTGAGAGGTCTGGTGGTAGTTTTGTCATTGTGTAGCTCTTTGTGTTTGGCTTAAGTTGATTGTTGGTTGAGGTGGCTTTTTTAATATTCAGATTGTTGCATGTCACTTCAACAATTCATCTACAGGGAAGAGTAGCCTGTAAGGAAAGATGATATCCTGATTAGGATATAACCCACAGGCCAGCAGCTTTGTAATAGTTTGTTATAAAGAACAGTGCAAGCTTTTTGGCATAGTAAAACCATTTGTTAGTCTTCAGTGTTTTAGAAATAGAGTTCTGAAGCTCAGATTAAATTTTTCTTTCAGTTAACCTCAATACTTAAATCTATTTTACTTGCTTTTGCCCATTTTACATGGATCTGTAGTTGCAAACGTTATTGCTTCAATGAAACATGTAAAATTGCTGGCTTCACTTATACCTCAGTTTGAATCAGGCTATTTAAGTGCTGTCTATAAACCACAGCATAAAGTTATAAGAGAAGATTAAAAGGAGAGGTGAATTTCCACATAACTTTTAAAGACCCTGATCCTGCAATATCTGTTATGTACTGAATTTACAGGTGTCACCAATAATTTCTCATGCAGTCCCACCCTAATTTCTTTTTTCTTAATGCCTAAATTTGGATAAATTCATTGAAAATGTCATTTAAAATCACTTCAGATGACTGCAGAGTCCTCAATCTGTTTTAAAATTCTTCACACAAGTGATCAGAATAACCCTCTTCATGAAATATAGATGACTGTTTAAATAGCTTTACATGCTTTATAAACTGAAGTTGCTGTCAGAGTTTGAAACCACCAACTTCTAGGGTAGGGAACAGGAACAGGAAGAGAGAAGCTACAATAAAATATGGCACTGAAGGCATAAACCACCTCTTGGTTATAGTAAGAACCAGTTCAATGGTATTTTGAGTTAAAAGCTTGTAACTGTTTTATTTTCTGTGTGTTGTAGAAGAGTTTGGGTGGTTATTTAAATGAGACACTGCTGTTGATGCTGTACCCTGTAATGTGCTTTGAGAAACATTACATTTTACATGGTGATTATCGAAGCTGTTGTGCAACTTCTCTTTCTCAGAATACCATGTAATTTCCACTTTCAAGAGGAACCCTCTCGAGCAGGCCTTCAGACGGCCCAATGTAAATCTAACTTCCAATCACCTTTTATATCATTACTGGATTGCTGTAAGCCATAAGGCCCCAGCATTCCTGTATGATACCTACCTCAGGATTACTGGAAGAAGCCCAAGGTAATGGTGACTGGATCTGCCTTGTTTGTTCTTCTGACTTTTAAACAAAGCTGTGTGATGTATCTTGATTTTTGTTTTTTTGAGTTTTTTTTTTTTGGTATTTTTTCTTTCCCTGAATGTTTTGTGACTAAAACACAACTTTTTTTTTCCTGATAACAGGTCCTCAAATTCAAAGTGACTTTGAACTTTCTAGCAAAAATGAGAATTTTTTTTGTTGGATAGTTTAGGGGTTTGAGCAGTCAAGGTAAAGAGAATGAAAAGATATAGAACAAGTGATGTTTGTTCTTGGATAATAAATACTAAAAATGTGTTGATCCTTATTTTTTTTCCTACAGGACACTACATGAGTAAGTGTTACGAGCAAAATCCATTAAACAATGTAGCAAGAATTCCTGAGTTTAAGTTCTCCAGCAGCCCCCTCTTGTATCACTTTCTGTGGGCAGAGGCCTTTATAGTGTCTTTTTTCCGTGATGCTTTGCTCATATTGGCAGGTCGGAAACCATGGTAAGAGGGACAGGGCTAAAAATATCTTGCCCATAAGGTGGTGGAGACTTGTAAAGAATACATGGCCTGGGCACTGTCTAGGTTTACTAACTAAGCAATAAGAATCCAGTGGCTCTGTTTTGGAGAGTTTAATGACTCGAGCAATCCCTAGCAATGGCATTAATGGCCATTAATGGCCTAACAATGCTTTCCAAGGCATGTCTTGGATCAGACTCCTAGTCTGTCATTAAACTCTAGGAAGTGGCTTGTGTTAAGGTTGTTGTTGCTTTTATAAACTGAAAATGGAATGGGAGAATGAGCTTTTAATTGCAGATGATTCCCAGAGATGATACAATTTGACCTGCTACGTTGGTTTGTATCATCTCAACATTCCATTCAGTTTATAATATTTAGGCTAGCATTTGACTAACTAAAGTGGTGAAAGTAACAGGCTGCACTAAGCCATGTAGAAGGAATATAAGGTACCACTTCAATTTGTTTCAGATTTGCCAAGCCATATGACCTTAACTCTTTGCTTATGTTACGTCTTCACAAGCATTTGCCTTCAAACTGTAAAACCTCCACTGTGGTGACAGTATATTAACACAAGTGAGTATTCATCTCTTGTCCTGTAGCCTAGGTCTGTTGTACAAGGAGGGTGAAAGCTCTTAACACAGCACTGGATGAGTAGAAAGGAGCTGTGTAAATGGTTGGTAGGGGAAAACCTCTCAGCTGCAACAGTGTCATACTTAGAGCAGTGGCAGTCTGCTGTGCCTGTATAATAATCTTCCCACATGAAAAAGTTTTGAGATTTTCGACTCTAAAGAAGGTATTGTACATAAAACATCTTAGCTTCTAGGCTCTCTTGCATTTTTCAAGTTACTTTTAATAAAAATTGATAGAAATTCCCTGACAGATATGAAAACTTCATCCCTCACTAAAATAGTTATGCTATAAATGCCGATGTCCTGTCTTGTGCATGGTTGGGAAGGAGTGCTGCCAGAATCTTGTCAGGCTTTGAAAGGCAGCTGCTCTGCTGAGTATTTGACCAGTGGGAGTAAAATGAGGCTGTAAAATGATGAATAATCACGCTGTTTAGAATATTTAGCTTAGTTTTATATTCTAACTCTGGGAGTGTTGAATCTTGTTTTTGCTTTTCCCAGAGTTCTTATGTGATGTCTAAAGGTGGAATTTAGGACTTTCATCACTGTTGGTACAATTGGTGACATTAATACTTTACAGAATAGAAAATAAATTTTCACTGATACGAATATTCCTACTTAGCTTACTTATAACAGTGATTGGATGAGTTTCCTATGATGCACAAGATTCCAGTTTGGAGAAAAGATGGCAGATTGAACTAAACCAAGCTGTTGTTCAGTCACAGCTTTTAAGTTGGCTACACAGCCCATTTACAGGAATGCAGCTTTCATTAGACAGCACTTCTCTCTTTTTTTTTTTTAAAGAATTTAAAAATGTGAGCCTGCAACAGAAGCAGTAAAAGCAAATGAATACCTAGATGTGAGGAAGATGTGCAGTGTTAAATCCTAATGGCACAAGCTAGTGTTGTTTAATAATACAAGAATTTTGGGACGGATCTTTACTCTTGCACTTTTTTCTAGTACTTTGAAGCTGCTTTAACTGCTGGGCTGGAGGGGTGTACTGCTGTTGCTGTGGTCATTCTGTCTGTTGATAGAGTGGTATTAATTACCAGGTAGCATGTACTCAGAAACTTCTAAAGACTTGGAAACACTATTGGATATTCTTAAACTCAATGTAATGCTGTTCTGAGTGAAGAAGGACTGGCTTCATTAAAAATGTGACCTTTTCCACTGTGATTTAGCAGAGCAACAGTATAGTAATGTAATTAAATCAGCACAAGGAAATGAAAATATTCTGCTAACCTGCTTTCCCTCTCTGTGCTGAGTACACTGAAGTCTGTATTTTGTACAATGAAAGAAAAATAAATAATGTAATCACTGTGCAGGTTTACTGCACTCTTGTCATACCATTAGGATATTGTACAATGCATTAGGATAATGTGCAATTGAATGAAAATTTTTATCAAGTAGACGAAAAGGAAGAAACTAGAAACAGATCAGGTCAGTGATCCTTCAGAACTGAATGAATATGTTAATAAAAATAAAAATTAAACCCAAAAATCTTCTTATTTTCAAAGCACTTACCTGTTTTAATCTTTCTGCAATGTGCAGTCGTTCTTTTGCACCTCACTTGTGGAAGCAGTGTTTTTGATGAAATGGAAATCTTTTTGCTGTTTTTGCATCTAGTTGAAGGTTCTTGAATTTAACGATTCTCTGATAATATTAAGGTAAGGAAAGGGAAGGAAGAAATAACCTATATTTCTTCCAGATTTGTATAGAAAGAACATGTACAAAAAAGACTGGCATAATGAAGATTTAATATTTTATAGTAAAAAATGCTCTAGCATTGTGGAATTATGTAAATAGTGGTGATAAACCTGAGCATTGAAGTTTAAAGGTAGTGTTGGTAGCTTGCCATATACTTAGTTGCATAGCAAAGCTTATTAGTTGTCTAATTATCCTTAATACAAGGCCTAGTTTGCTCCTGTAACTTTGCATAGTGCTTAGCACGACGGAACTGTGTGTTATTTAAAAGCAGTTTGGAATATTTGAGATGATAAAGCCTTTAAAAATGCACACCAAGCAGATCTTCCTAGTTGCTCTGAGAAAATAGCATGTGACATGAAATATTTAATGTTGTAGTTCAGAGGTTTCTGCAGCAATTCTTCTGTTCCTGCTTCTTAGAAAGCTAAAGGAAAGGTGTGGCTGATGTATGGAGGGAGATGTGAAATTAGGTCTTTTACATCTGTCATTTCCATCTAAAGCTTCCTAAAACTGGAAGCACCTTTTGTGTAGTTACTGTCTTACCAACCACAAATAAGTCAGGAGCATAATCATGTTAAATAGATCAATACATTTTTATCTCTACACAGTGCTTAAATTGTGTGCTTAAAGCAAGCACAGAGCTGCTGCAAAGATAAGAATTCAGTAGTGTGTCTTACAGTTCACAATTCACAGTTGAAGATGTGAACAAAGACAAACCTAAAAGCTTGTCCTATTTTTTTTTAGAGGAGTCTTTTTAAAAATGTAATTACCTGTAATGCTTCTGCAGAGACTTGCAGACTGGCAGCCTGTAGATCCACTGAGGGATCAGTCTGTATTTGGCACCGGGACTGTTTTTAACCTGGAGACAATAGGTTGTGTGTAAGGTTTCTTCAAATTGCAGTTATAGCCCTAAGCCAGGTCACTTTCAATTGTCTGGGACAGAAGCAAGCCCACCTAACTTATGGATAATTGAATTAACTTGCTTAAACTTGAATTCTTGTGATGTGCTTCTCAAACTGTTGTAATGTGCTTGGTCTTGATGGCAGTAAAGCAAAAGCAGGAGGCAAAATTCTACCTTAAATCTGAGTGAAAGTCACCCAGACTGGCTGCCTGCTGCTAATGCTCATTTCTGTGAGTTGGTCATCAGGGCTGGCTTTTTTTTGTCTTCAGCTGAGGAAGAAGTTGTGATGCAATGCTTGGTCTTGTACTGGTTTTGATATTTATGACCTGTATCCAATGGCTGTCTTTGGAATAACTAACCTTCAGAACTTCACGTTGAGGGATGAAGTTCCATTGTGTGACTTTGCTGGGTTTTGAGTTGTGTGTGTAGCCATTCACAGCAGGAATATGGTGCCATTGAAGTTAAAGCTTAGTCTGCCAGAGCTATACAAGTGTTCACTAAAGGACACTCATTGCTGGCATCTCTCAATGTCACCATGCTGCTTTTTCCTCCCCTCAAAGAGAAGTGTAGTTTCCTGTTGATTTTGTGCAAACCAGCAAAGTGTCTTAGGGAAACTTGGTCCGCTTCTGGCAACCCTGTCATTGATTGGGCAGCTGAGATAATGTGGAGAATTGGATTCTTTGGGCTGGTAGAGAAAGAAACTAACCCTACAAAGAAAAACAATTTTTTCCTTGATGAGTTGAATCAGCTGGTTCTGTGGTCAGTTGCTAAATCCAATTTGAGTTGGAGGGAGGGAGGGGAAAAAAACCTCTTTTAAGCCTTTTTTTTTTTTTTTTTTCTGTAATCGGCTTAGCTAAGCTCTAAAATCATATCCATGAACAGATACAAGAAGAATCCCAGCAGAGTCTTTGCATCAGTTTAAATTTAGTTTGTTTTTTTTTTTTTAAAGGAAAGAATGAAAACCAATGTCAGTGTCTCGAAACAAATTCAAAATACACACTTATCTAGTCAGGTATTCATTAGCTCAGTTAGTATTTAGCAGAGGCACAAGGTTTTTAAACTGTAGCAGTCAAAGCACTCTAAAATTCAGCTGCTGGTCCAGCTTAGCATAAGGCCACAGACTGGGAAGGTTCAAAAGGGCAAGTCAGGTTAAATAATCTTCAGACAGTCAGTGGACAGAGCTCTGCAAAAAGGCTTAAATGCTGTTTGGCACGGATTTTATCCAGGCGTTTTAGCTCTGAGGTCTTTTTGGCTTATCTGACCAGTGAGCTCTTTGCTTTCCAAGTTTTGAATTATTTTCCTAATTTTTTTATATAACTAACATCCCTTTTTTTCCATTCAGTTTAGTCGTGGTTGCACAGGATATGTTTTGGCTGCAGAGTCTATATTCCCAGTTATTTCTGCATCAGGAACTCCAGTTCAGCTCGGCCCCCACTGGTGCCGCCTTGCCCAGCTGGTGAAACTCTAAGCAGTGTTTGAAAGCTCCTAGAGGTGCTTAGTAATAAAATCAGCTGGTGGTCTAACATTTGAAGTCAGTTCCAAATTAGTAGATGGATTCCTATGAGGTTTAAAAAAAATTATTTCTGCGTTTTGTGCTTTAGAGATTACATTTTTCAGTGATGTCTGTAGTCTGTGTTGCTCCATTCCATGAGAAGAAAAAGAGGAAATTTTAATGTTTTAGATACTGAGATACCATCTGCTAGTGACAGTAAGGGACGCTAATGCAATGCAAAATATTTTCTTTAGAAGAGTTTCTGGGACAATGTGCTATATCCCTTCTACAAGTATGAATTCATCAAGGCAGCTTTCAGAGAAAAATAAGTTTACTTTTATTGCTTCTCTGATCTTTGTTGGCAAAATTTGCCTTCAGAAAACCATTTCCTGTTAGTACTGGGTTCTGCTTTCTTTGCCTCCCTCCCCCCACCACTGTGCTTGAAATGATCACTGTCCTGCTATAAGGATCAAACTGGAAGCAGTTTTCCATTTCTTTGAGATGGAAATACCTTGAGCACCCAAAGCAGGAATTTAATAGCATTAGGCTATGTGGTACTAGCTAGCACTTATTAAAATTGAGTGGCCATCTCTAACACTGAGACGCTTGAAACAATTTTTTTGTCATAAATGTGGGAGCTTTGTATCTGACAGGCTGAATGACTCTCACTTTTTTTGGGCCACTTCAGATGGTGTGATCAAAGAGCAACTTGCCCAAATTGATCCTTATAACATAATTTCTCTGTATTCCAAATGATGATTTAATCGTTTTTTCCTCTGCATAATAAAGGATGATGGAAGGTATTTCTGCATGTTTTGAAGTAATGTTGAACATATGTCTGTGCCCTTTAAAATTTTGCTGCCGGTGGTTTTAAGCCCTGATCTCTCAGTAACCACGATGAAAACTTCTGCTCTGTTACAGACATCTGGTCTTGCACAATGTGCAGGGAGATCAGGGCAACTTCCTCCCTTGTTTAAGGGGAGGTCTTGCACCGACATTCTGCTCTGTGCAATTTGAGACTTCTGTCAAGTCACACTCTTGAGTACAGCTAAATATTGCAGTGTGTTAAAGGGAAAAGGGTTCCATCTCCCTGCCCCAAACTAAGAGTTACCAACAGAAGACAACATATTGTTCCCCCTAAAAAAAAGAAGAAATAGTAATTTACAATTGCACTGGGAAGTAGGATTAGGAAAAAAAAGGATTGTGATAATTTCTGGTTCTATGCAGAGAATGGACAGCCAAAGTTCACTTCAATACTATGCAGAAATATCCTGTTGACGTAATACAATATGCTTTAGGTATGGAGCAAGATGGGATTTTTTGAGATGGGGGTGGGGGGCTGGAGGGTAAAAAATCTTTATTGTCTATTTCACTTGTTTGAACCAATCTTTACCCCTGTAACCTGTCCATTCCATGCCTCGGATTGCAGGATGATGAAGACAATAACACGTCTTCATAAGTCCATGGTGTTTTTAGAGTACTTTACAAGCAATTCTTGGACCTGGAGCACTGAGAACATGACCATGCTGATGAACCAGCTGACCCCTGAGGACAAAAAGGCAAGTGGCTGTGTCTGTGGCCATGGACACTGAGAGGGGGTGGCAGCTCAGCAGCCCAAGATTAAATAAGGACCTGACCTAATGTGCAGCTGACCTAGGAGGAACTGAGCACTGCAGGGTCCTGGGAGGTCCTGTCAGATGTGTGAAAAGCTCCATCAGTGACCTGAGGAGATGAGGAAGGGCAGGGAGAAGTGAAACAATGATTGCAGTTTCTTGAGGGAGAAGGAAACGTTGTTTCTTCCCAGGTTTTTTACTCCTAATTTTCCCTACCTCCTTCACCAACAATGGCTCAGGTGACCCAACTGAATTGAAACTTCCCTTCTGCTATGGCTTTGTTGGTAAATATTCAGCAGAATAGAAATCACCAGTTACAGTTCTAAAAACTCAGATTCCCTTATGCCTTTGGAACAGTTTTGTCATTCTTAAGATGTCTTTGCTGCTGAAGTGTTTTCCAGAATCAGTTCAGTAGTTACATTCCCGAAAAGCTGCCAAATTCCTAAATAAGCTGTCTGAAAGTAGGAAGTAAAATAGCTTTTGGTGATTTTTGTGTGATGGAATTTCCAACCCTTCCTGTCCTCTTGCCTCCTCCTAGCAACTTGAATTCAGGAAAAATTTGAAAAGCAAAATGCCCAACACTAGAGCTTTGAAGTGTTAGTATTTTCAAATTGCTGCATTTTGTTGGGATTTAAACACTGGTACCGTTGAATCTTGAGATGAGGAAATCAATACATCAGTAAAAAACTTGTGTATCAAATTCATCATAGTGATCTTCTCTGCTGCAGTAGGCACTCAGATGGATGTTTTTAAAATATAACTGTGTAACTCTAAGCACAGCTAGCAGAACCCTGCACTTACCAAACAGTGACCTTGGCACAGAGCAGTGTTTATTTTAGAGCATATTAGAGTTATCTGGTTGCCTAAAAATAAATAACATACTAGAAAATAGTTATTTTCAGAATGGAATTCCTTACAGACAGTTGAAATGGGAAAACTGAGAAGTGGAGGGAACTGCTGAGGAGGGAAAATAAAGCATGGAGTGATTGAAATTTGGAAGAGATGATGTCAGAAGCTGGTGGTTAAATCAGAAATGGAGCCTAAATCTGGACTGTTTCTAGGATTAAGGGTAGGATAACTTTCTTGTGTCAAAGCCAAATTGGATTTATCTGGAATAAAGACATTTATTTTCATTTAAATTATGTAGAGGTGAATTTTTATGCGACTAACAGTGGAAGCTTTTCTCTTATGCAGACATTTAATTTTGACGTTCGACAACTACACTGGGCAGAATATATGGAAAATTACTGCCTGGGAACGAAGAAATATGTGCTGAACGAAGAAATGTCAGGCCTCCCTGCAGCTAGGAAACACTTAAATAAGTAAGTATCATCTTAATTTTTTTTTCATTTTAAGTATAATTTCATATTTTCTGTGCCCCGCATTTGTCCAGGTTTGCTTTTCCATGTAATGACTTAATTATTCTTAATAGCAACTGTTCAGGTTCTCCATAATTCTTCTGTTCCAGTCCAGTGGTCTGAAGCATTTTCTAAAGCACATTTGTTGCTCCAGGGTTGCTCCCAGAATTAATAGCTACAGTATCAGTCTGGGATCACTGGTGTGGATACTGTAATCCAGGTTTTTGATTTTACCCGAGTATCTTCTGGAAGGTCAGAGGTAGGTGGGTACACAGGTCAGAATGGCTTCTTGGGCAATTCAATAGAACAATAGCTGCTCTGGGAATATGATCTTTTGAGTCAAATAAATAAACAGGCAGACACTCTGCACTTCAGAGCAGGACACTTTGGTGTTGGTGCTCTAGGATGACCTCCTTTAGCCTTTTCTCTGTGGCTTAATTCCTGCCATTTGGATGGATTGGGACTGTCCAGAATTTTATTAGCACACTTGCTCTTGTTCTGTTCTTGGCTGATTCATCAAGGCAGCTGTAGACTTTCTGATTTGTTTGTCTTTCTGATTTGTCTCTTTTAAGATTGAAGTAAAAATTGTCTTGTTCTGCAGTGCTAGATCACATCTGCAATCCTGACAGCACAAAGAGAAACAACCCTAGTTGTGACTTGTGTTGTCTTTCTAAAGACAAGGATTGGCAGCTGTGGAGGGGTTTGGTCTATCTTAGAACAACAAATACACTTTTGAAAGATAGTATCTGGTAATTGTGGATATAGCTAAATAAGTGTCCCTTCTTGGTTGTTTTGTTTGGGTGTTTTTTAAACTTTCGTTTAGATGCCTTTAAAAAGTGCATAGAAATGATCACATAGTTGCTATGCTTTGTGCAAAGCATCATTGTGAAAATGACACAAGAAATAATCTTGTATTGGATCAGCTTCTGGTTGCCCCCAGCTCTAAAGTTTGTAAGTGGATTGTTTAACAAGAGGTTTAGATTCTGACTTAGATTTACTCTAAGGTATTAATTTGGTCTCTTTTGTTACTATCTAGTTCTTAACTCTAATCTGAACTTGGAGTCCACTGCCTTAGTATTGGCCAGATTTGGCAGCCCAAAGGGCATTTTTCTCTAGGGAACCACTGAGTGGATTTGTTCCTCAAGTGGAAAAGTGTTGCTTTTGTAACACACACATTTAAACTGTTTTTCTCTGCAAAGAAGATTTGTAAAGGAACCCAGCCTTACCTGTAAACAAGATAAAGGCAGTATTTCCCTAAAAAGAGCTGCCTTTAAAATAAAAATTGTCACAATCTACTGAGCCAAAGAGATTGTTCTGTTTCTAAGAAATCTGAGGAAATTCTGGTTGCTGTTTTTCTTGAAGCTTTCATCTCTACATGTGAGAAGATTGCTAAAAAGCACAGTTGCTCTAGAAACTCACTTAGTTGATCCTACACTTTAAGTGTAGTTTCTTGAGAAGGAAGGAGTTTAAAATTGCAGTGAAGAGGCTGGGTTCCTTGGCTGGAAATGTCTGGAAAATCTGATGAGTTCTTCTCATCTGATAGGGTGAGGTTTGGTTTTTTCCCTTGTTATTGTCATCAGCGGCAGTTGGAGTTACTTCTACGTATTTACGAAGTTTTAAATACATGGTGGGGAGAAGGGAGGTTCAGAGTGTTAAATATTTTTGGTTGGCAGCCTTCTGTAGGTAAGTTAGCACTGTGATGTTGGCTTCAGGAGGTTTCCATCAAGCAGCTCTGAAGCAGAAGTGCATGTGCTGAGTGACAGGGCTGACTCTGCTTGCTTTTCAGCAGTGAAAAGCCTTCTCTGTTACTCACTTTTGTCATTACTCATAATGTATCTTGAGATGAATAGCTAAACAAATGGTGTTCGTACACCAGAATTTTTAGAGCGTTCTTTTTTCCTCAGAGTGTATTTGTTGGCCCTCAGTGACAGCTTTTGTTTGTCCCCAGGCTAAGGAACATTCGCTACGGCTTCAACACGATCCTCGTGATCCTGATCTGGCGCATCTTCATCGCCAGGTCACAGATGGCAAGAAACATCTGGTACTTTGTGGTCAGCCTGTGTTACAAGTTCCTCTCCTACTTCAGAGCCTCCAGTACAATGAGATACTGAGGAAGAGGATTTAGCATTAGGACATCTATGCATATGGTGGTCTAACTGCACAAACCCTGTACCATGTAGTCATCTCACATTTCGTGAAGCATAATTTCATTTTTAATTGAAGTGCGAAATAAGCGGTATGGTATTTGTAATGTTAGCTGTGTATCTTCCTGGAAATGGAGCAAATCAAAAGGGCAAGTGCCACACTGAATTGGCTTAGAAAAGCATTTAGATACCTTTAACTCTTTGACCTGATATTAGACCACTGACCAACATAACTGTGCAATTTGGAACGTGTTTGATCGGAATCTGCCTTAACATGATTTTTTTCTTGGAAGTTTTACTCCACATTGAGCAAGATAAATATTGGCATAGTAGATACTAGTTGCTGTAGACCTATTTATTTGAAATTCTTCTAAATTACAAAGGGTTTTACAAGTTGCAAAAAGTGTACAAATGACTCTGGATCTCCTAAAATAAAACAATTGAGAAGTTTTGTAATTTGTCTTTAGGTTTTGGCACTTCTTCCCTTCCCCTCAAAGTAGGGATGCGACAAGGGTGCCTCCTTTGCTTTAAAAGAAAAAAAGAAATTAAAAAATGAACCAACCTTCCTTATTTACTGAAGGGGCTTCTGTATATCTGGACTTCAGAATGCACTTTGTGATTTGGTTCTGTGCTTGAACCTGGCTGTGTCCACTTTGCATTTGTGTTAGCATGAACAATTTGCTACTCTGAAAGCAAAATTGATCCTTGCATTGAGCAGGTAAAAGGAAGTGTTACCCAGAGAGGGGCAAATGAAGTCATTGACTGCCTTCTTTTTAATGATTTATTTTTTTTAATTGAGAACACAGAGCCAGCACCACTTCTGACTTGAAAGGGTAAATGTTATGAAAAGGAATTTATTATGCTTGGTTGCTATTTATATTGCTGGTAATAGTAGCTGGACAAGCTGCAGACTTTCATTGAGATACACCTGTTTTCTGGCTGTAAGCAATGTTAGCAAATACTTCAAGAATTAATAATTTTTCAAAATCTCTGAGCTGTTAAATTTGATGCATGGGCAACACCAATGCACAAGCACACTTTCTCAACCCTGCCCTAGTAAAACCTCATTTCACTGGGCAAGCGGAGTATGGTGCACCTTGCTCCAAAATCAAGAGATGTTAACAGTTCTTCCGTTGATCTTTTAACTTAAATTATTAGGTTTAAACCTGAAGAAATATGGGGTATTTTTTCTGCATGTTACTTTGTTTCAGTAAGGAAGACATTTGTAAAAATGGCAAGTTGTAAGAAAAGATCGAATCCTTGTTTCTTCAATCCAAGGCAATACATGAAGATCCCTTGAAATTTTGGTTGCACAGATTTGAGAACACTGTAATGTTCCTCTAATTCATGCACTGACCAGCACCCTTGCCCAGTGTTTGTTCATTCAAATCAGTTTGTACTGATGAATTTGTTCTTGAATCTGCCTGGAAAGGCAAATAATTACACAAGAACTACATTATACTTGCCCTTGGTAGTTTTTTGTCCTATTGAATTAAATTTGTAAAGAACTTATTTTGCTATTCTTCTAAAAACTCTTACTTTAAAGAGAACACCTTTCCTGCAGGTGTATATCTCATTTTGAAAAGATAATGGCTTCCTTGTTGAAGCTAAATATTCTGTAGTAAGTAGTTAAGCTGTAATTCCTTTTTAAAATTACTGGTGTATATATAAAGCTAGTGATGAAAATGGTCTAAATGGTCTAGGACCACACCTTGTGTGAGAGACCTCTGACTGTGGCTGAAATCAATTAAGGCTTCTGTGCTTGGAGATGGTAACACTTTAACAGATGCAGTAGGTGTATGACATTTTTAGCTGCCTCCCCAAGTGTCTCACTAGACCTGAAAGTATGCTGAAGCATTCCTCAGTTATAGGCTTTATTCAGAGGGGCATAATGTCCACTGACATCCATAAATGTCCAGTGACACCACTGCTCCCATGCTGGCACGTGGCTGAAGTTTGCTGAAGACAGGTACATCATACTCTGAAAGTTACTCTGTGAAACAATCCACATAGGGATTTTGATTGTTTCTAACTATAAACATGATACATGAACATGATACTGCTAACGTTGTTAATACTGAGAGAAACTATGAAGCCAATGAACCCATTACTTCTGGTCCAAGACACTGCTTAGAAATTTAGTCTTTTGGATAAATAACAAAGAGAGGGATTACTTTAAACCTAAGCTTATTTAACCTCTACACTAACATTTGCCAATTTAGAAACCCATTTTTTCCCTTCTTTGGAGACTTGTTCTGTGCCCTCTTGGTATTTTACACCAATTCCTCAGTCACTCTATTGAACTGACAGTAGATTCAGTGTCACATTAATTCTGCTGGTTTTGTCACTCCCTGTGGTCAGTCTGTGAAATTCTACCTGCAACTATTGGGTTTTTTCATATGGGAGCCCTGTTGTCCTGCAGTTCTTCACACCAGTGGTTGCACATAAAGGATGTTGGTCAGAAATATACTGGAATTATATTTTGGTCCATGAAGGCAGACTCAGTGTTTTGACTAGCAAGTTACAAGAGGGGTATCAGCTGGTTAAATAGGAAGAGGAACAGACTGAAACAACATTATCACTGAACTGTTACTGGTATTTAAATTGGGGACCAGGAAAAAAATTACATTTTCCTGTAATGTTTTTCTCTGCTGTAGGAACAGATGTTTGGAAACAAATGCTAAATCTGTGAGCTTTTATAAGACATAAACAGAAATATTGGGTGCCTTTGTTTGTAAACCAAAAATAAACAAATCCCTTGAAAGTGTTGTTACAGTGTTTATTGTATCTTTTTATGTTGCTTAGTATAATTTGTGGAAAATATCCAGATAATTTAAATGCCATCTTAATATACATGAACATGCTCTTTTCCTTTGTGAGAAACCATGAAAATCAAGTTATTGACTAATGTGCATTTAAAAAATAGCAAAGCAGAAAAGCCTCACAATCACAAACCAAAACATAAACCCCAGAAAACCCACCAAACCCCCAGAATCTAAACCTTCATGAGCTGATATCAGAACACAGGGTGAGGTGTCCCTGGTCATGGTGACTTTTTGTGTGTCAGCCTCTTCTCCCCTTGCTGTCATTGCTTGTTCATTTGTACTATTAGTTTCAAATTCATTTAAATAATGTGAACCCATCTGCATTTTCATATGGTTTAAAAAAGGTACTGTGGTTTTGCAGAAGCTTTAGGGTTAACATTTCAAGCAACTCCAGTTATTTATGGCATCTACATTTTGTGGTGAGGGAGGGAAAGGTAGCATTAAGTTAGTGCATCAACAAAATGCTGTGGGATTTTGGTTTTTAACCTTTATTTCTTGGAATATTTAGTTTTCACAGATTCCTCCTTTTTTTTGTCAAGAATACAGTCCTAAAGATCTGCAAGCTGTGGTTTGGGGTCTGCCAGCTTTAAGCTTAACCTTTCCTTTAAGACTAAAAAACCTAAACCGAGATAGTTTTTGTTGGTCTCAAATTCAAACTTGGAAGTAAAAGGCAAAAAAGGTTTAAGATGTTGTCCCTATGTCTTGTGCTGTTGGACATTTTGTCATTTCTTCATAGCACAGTATTAAATCCTGTATTGAGAGGCAGAGGACAGGTTTGTAGAGGTAACTTGGATTGAGAAGCACCCAGCACCGAGCTGGGAAGTAAAACTTCCCTTAATTGTACATATTTCCCAGCCTGTTGAGCAGAAAGAATCCCTGCTCTGGAGAAATGTATTTAAGTGTGTTTTTGTTTGTTAGTCTCTTTGTGCTGAAGCAGGGGCAGTTTTTGTCTGGCCTGGAGACACTAGCTGTGTGTTTGAGTAAATCTCTGGATTTACTGTGGAGCTGATCTTTTTTTCAAGATGTGCCGTCCCATCATAAATTTAGAAGCACAGGTTGACAGCTCTCACCACTTCCAGGTTTCCTTCCCCTGTTGTGGAGCACTGCTCAGCCCCTCAGGCAGCTCTGGCCTCCTTTCTGCCTGCAGAGTTAAAGGTTGTGTAACTGAGCTGCTGCTCTGCCATCTCCGACTAAATTTAACCCCGCTTCCACTCCCAAGATATTTATAAATGCTTTTCTCATTCGTGTTATCTCAGAGCTTTTCTTCAGTGCAGGAACTCGCCCTGCTGCACAGCTCTTGTGACTCACTGACAGGTAATTAATAGCTGTGCAAATGTCTCTTCTGGAATATGGAACAATGACAGCTCTGAGCAGCTTTTATTCTTGCTGTGGGAAGCAGGAGGAGCCGTGGCTAATGGGTGAAAGCACAAGTTCCAACACATGAATGCACTGGAATGCTCGGAGCCATGGGCGCTAGGTAGTGTGAATGGGACTTTTAAAGTTCTTGATTCAGTTACAGGCATTAACCTCAAGGGCTGGGATTGTTACCATAAGCCTTTAATGTCATTCTAATTGAACTGTTACACCTCTGAGGATTGTGATTCTGTAGCTACTCTCACTTTTGGAAAATTCATGGCCTGACATGAAGAAGCAAGGCTTCTTTTGCTTCTTAATGAGCATATGGAGAAAAGGAAACTTGCCATAGATCCTTAGACCACCACTTAGTTACAATGTTCTGGGGCATAGCATGAGTATTAAATCTAAAATTGCCCTTGCCCCTTTTTGTAGGAGTTCCTGCTGTGTCCTTTGTGTAGAAACAGCAGCAGAAAGGAGCTGTGCTATTCTTGTTTTCATCAGCAAACATTTGCCACCTCAGTGAAAATGATTCAGTACACTATTAACTTTCCTATGTCAGCCTTAATCCACATCCAAGACGGCATAATATATTGAATTATTTTTGTCTTTATGAAACTCAGTTGCTCATCCTTTCCTTCATTCCTGATTAAATTATCCCAGAACTGCATGCCCAGGATACAAATAGTTATGCTTGCTGTTTTAGGCACCTACTTGGGTGGAATTCAAGAATTGAAATCAAGGAGCCTTGACTTCCTCTAGTATACAGCTTTCTCGGTATGATTCAGAATCATAAGGCAAATGCTTAAAATAAAAGTCACATTGTGGGGTGGGGGAAAGAGAGAGACCTGTGGGAGCAAAAGGAAATGGTTAAATTAAGGGAAAAGGAGGCTGAATATGGCTAATGGTTCTCTGTATTCTCCAACTATGTGAAATCACCTTTACTTTGAGGAAGCCTGGTTGGTTTTTGTTTGCCTCTGTCTTTCAAACCCATCTTAACCTTTCCTGTTTCATAAAGGCTCTCCCAGTTCAGGTCAGAAACCTGCTATTTGTTGCATGATGCACACAGCACATGGGTTCAGAATCTTGTGCCTAGTAACCAGGGGAAGGATTCAAACGAATTTCGGGCCAGATCTAATCTAGGACTCACAATAATCACCTTTTTCCTCCCTGTCACTTTGCAACAGTGACAATCCAGTGGGCAGCTTCTGTGTTCAGATCCTGGGTTTCATGTCCCATTGCTGAAGAAGCTTTTTTCAAAAGGAAGACCTGAGCTCTGGGTTTAAATATACTTCAGTAAGTTCTGGTACTGGAGTATTTTATGAAGTGTTGGGTTGCACTGAGCAAACCAACTCTTCAAAGCTCTTGGCTCCTTTGTTTTCCTTCCCCACGTCAGGATTCCCACCTGATAAACTCATAATTGCCAAAATACTGAAGTGAACAAAACTGAAAACGCCCCTGTGAGCACTTAAGGACTTCACTGAAAAGCACCAAGCAGCAAAATGCCAGTTTACTGCAGAGACTCAGATTTCTGCAATACTTCTTTTGGCTTTGGGGAACTAAAAACAGCTTTAGGTTTAGAATCACCATGCTAGGACTTTTTGCCTAATTTTGATGAGACTGTTAAAAAAATAGATGCTGCCATTGGTGCCTCTGCTCTTGCCACCCACTCAGCTGACTTGAGACAAAAAGATTGGGTGCTCTAAGCTGTAAACGCTTCATTAATGCCAGGCACTGTAGGAAAAATGGCACTTTGGAGTTTTAATACTGTTAAATTCTACTTCTTGGAAACAAATGAAAGGCTTCTAATTTGCCTGGGCAAATTTGCATGCGCTTTGAAGGTTGCTTAGTAAGCAGAGCATGTCTCACCACTTTTCAATCCAGGTGTGTGGTTTTAAGTCACAGCTAATCTCTCCTTGTCAGTGACACCTGTGGTTTTCCTCTGATAAATATTTGATTTGGAAAGAAAAGCATGCAAGGCAACTCCCACTCTTTGTGACTCTAATTGAAAACCAAGCCCATCCATTTTTAATAGGAATGTGCTGCACTTAGCCCAGTAAGTCACCTTCTGGAGAGATCAGCTGCTGCTTTGCTGGTCCCTGCATTCCATGTGGTTTCTGCATTTCAGAGCCAGTGGCTGCTAAGCACCTGTATAGGAGCTCAAAGAGCAGGAAATGAGACTTGAAATTCTATGGGACCTTAGGTGGCTGAAGATACTTCTACTCCAAAAGTATTCTATGAAGGATCTTCTAAATCAGTCCTCAGGTCAGAAAGACAGAGAACAGTTCCATGTTTTCAAATGTTAAATGGTCTCCCTGTTTTATCAGTCTCTGCCATGACTGCAGGGAAAGTACTGATAGGAGTTAATTTATTGGTAGAAGATACTAGTTCTGTCTGAATTAATGAGCTAAAATATTTTTAATATGGCTTGGTAAAAAGAAAAACGCTCTGAAAACTCAGCGACACAGAATATGGAAGCAATTGGTGCTTTTCTCTCTAAAGGTCGTCCTAACACTTATCAAATAAATTTGCTTCTAATTAGAAATGAACTTTTTTAACCAAGTGCAAAAACATCTGCCAGTTCTTCTTGGCATTTCTTTTTTTCTTTGTTTTACACTTGTGCAGTCTCATCACTTTAGTCATTCTGGTGGAAACTTGGGGTTTTTTCTTCCTGTCTTGTTGAAATGTTACTGTCCTGGGAGCCAGCAGTGATCAGTGTTGCTGTCACGGAATCTGAATGAACAATTTGGAGAAAGATGCTCCTTTCACTTGTGGGAGCTTTCCAGGTGCTTGGCATGCAGGTTAGGAATGAACCTTTTCATGGCAGGCATCTTCTGGGGTTAAGCTGGGAGTGTGGTGGCATGGTAAAATAACTTGCCTGAAAGAGCCTCAGGCACTTCAGAGCCAGGAAAAACACCCCAAGTGGAAAGGCAGTGTCACCTGCACACTCTCACTAACACCCTTCATAATCCTGGGAGGCTGTTGTCACCACACTGAAATGTTTCTTGCATTTGCTGTCATAAAGCTATTAAAATATGACAAGTGAAGCTGATGACTTGCATCCTGAGGGATGATTATCATCTTCAAAGCATGAAATCTTTGTACAGGTCATCTTTCTCTTCATTCCACTTCCCACCTATGCCACATTGGCTGGCTCCTCTGTTAAGATCACCTTGTTATTTTTAGAAACCCAGGTGGGAGAGTTTAGAGCAGGTAATGATTAGTGTGTGGTGTTCAGTAACAGCCTGGGGCTCTAGAGCAAGAAGGAGTTCAGCTGTGCCTCAAGTGATGCTGAAAGAATGAATCTTGAAACTGGGGGCGCCTGCTGCCTGCCCAGGGTGTCTCCTGCTCCATTCCTGGGGTTTTGAGAGCTGATGGCTGCTGCATCTCCTCAGTCACCCTTCTAGAAACTGCTGCTGGTCCCTTTTAGCAGCAGAGGTTTCACAGGATCCCTTAGAAATCAGACACAGATGGAGATGGACACAGAATGCAGGTGGGAGATGGGAGGAAACATTTCAGCCTTATTGCAGAAATTACAGCTTGGGACTTGACTAAAGCCTTCTGCCCTGCTACCTTATGATAGCAAGAAATACTTGTGCTTAAAAGAAATGGGAAAGAGGTAAAAAAAAAGTGTCTGATTTTATACAACTGGATTAAGTAAAACTTGCAGAGCTTGTTGGTGGTATTTACACCTACCTGACTGAAAGAAGAATGGAAAATGAAAGTTAAAAAGGAAGGTAGGTGATTAATCACTGCTCTTAAAATCTCTTTACTGCTGTCCTTTTCTTTAGGGTGGAAATTGTATCTGCCTTAGAGACTGTGTTTGGGAAGTAAACACTTTACTAAATTATTGCAAACACTGATTTTTGCTCTTGCAGGAATTGGTTTTAGTTAACTGGAAAATTGTGCAGGATGATGTCTCAGGCTGCTGAATTCTGTTCTGCCAAAATGAACTGAAGGAAGACAAAAGGTACAAAGGCTGTAAGTGAAATTTGATTGTACTGCAGGTTTTGAACAGCAGACTCCTGGCCACTGCCTGGGATGTCTTTGGGCTAAAATAATTTGAATACACATGATGTGGATTGGCAGCCTCTGCTTGGATTTACCTGCACTAACCTTTTGAGCTGTGTGTGTTACTGAGCTTACAAGAAAAGCAATATTCAGTATTCTGAAGAAGTGTCATGCAATTACCCTTGATATGCACTCAGACTGTAACATTACCAGAGAAGATTTTCTGACACTGCTGTTCTTTCACTTTTTCTTTGGAGAGGAATGACTGAAGATTAGTTGGGAACTGAGAACTAGAGGCCAGGTCACTCTTACCTGGTAATTAACTTCTTAAGCAGTGTCTTGCCCCAGGGGCCTGATTCCAAGTGGTGCCTGGTACCAATGGTGTGCTTTAAAAGTACTTGAGTAAATAATCTATACAGGCAGTACTTTTCAAATTCACTGAAGTTTAACACTTTGCAGACTACATGCTATATTGTGATATTTAGCCAGGCTGAACTGTATTAAAATGAAACATTTTCTAACTCATTATTAAATAGCAGATTAAAATGCTAGTGACAACTCCAAATAAAATCCATCCCCTCTAAATGATGTGATTTTCTCTTTTTTGGGTGTAAGTTCTGCAAGCATATATGAGTACACACATACACACACACACATATATATATACAGAAATGTATGAGTGCCTTTCCAATCTTTGTAGCAAAAGCTTAAATGCTTGCAGTGCAAGGTGGACAAGAGGATTTCCACTGCTCCAAGGAGCTGGAGGGTTTGTCATCTCCATTTCACCCTTACAGGGGTACTGAATGCACTTTGGAGCCTTACAGTCCTGGGCTTGTTTAGTTACTAACACACAGCATGTGTTGTCAATAAGTTCTGCTCCAGGACTACTGAGTTGTGAATATAAAGGGTTAGTAAAGAGTGTGAAAAATTAAAAACTACGCCATAAGAGCTATTTTTGTGACTGCATTAAGAGGTGTGGGCTGAAGTTTGTTTCCTGTTGGGGTTGAAAGCTTGACACTTGGAAAATGAACTTGCTGAGAGACAGTGTCAGAGCTTAAAAGTGCTCTTTGCACATGCCTGAGCAGGTAGCAAGAAGTGGAGAGGTGAAAGTAGAGGAGTAGATTCAATTGCATTGCATGGAAGGCACTTTGCTCCTGCCAGTTAATGAAAACAACCTGGGACCTTGTAGCTGCACACATTTCAGGGCATAAAAAGAAACCTTTTAGTTGTCCTTTTCCTACAGCTCTGCAGGAGCTGTGTTCTAGAGTTAATTTTTAAAGCCAGCTGGAATGCAGAGCTAAGCAGTGGTGCAGGGAATGTGCTGGTACCCTGTTAACAGCAATGTTGCAGATGCTGTTGCTCTGCTGTGGTGTTTGGAGTGACAACTCATTTGAGCAGGGAGCCAAAAGAGAAGGTTTCCCCACGGGGCTGTGCAAATTTTGTTTTGTTTTTGTTTCCCCTTGGGGCTGTTGTGGCAGGCAGACCTTGGGGTGAGCAGAGTGCTGCTGAAAGCTGAACTGTGCCTCAGACTGGAGCAGGTGTTGGAACTCTGGAAACTGGGAGTTTGGAATGTCTGTGCTGACAGGCTCTGACCCCCAAGAAAACACTGCTTTTGACCTGAGGCTGTGGAGAAGGCTTCCAAAATTGAGTGATAGAACTGGGATCACTGGTGTGTAGTTCGAATAGGAGTGTGTAATATCACAGGGTGAAGAATTTAGAATTTAAGGTCTTAGGATATAGCAATATATAGAAAGCAAGGTGGAGGTTTCTTTCCTTTTCACCTTCTTCTTCATTGGTTTAGGTGGTACTTTTGTAATTAGATAGAAAATTCTGCATTGTGGGTCATGGGTGATTGGTCATTGGGTTAAAAGTATAAATAATTTAGGTGTTAGCTCTTAGTTGGACAGATTGGCCTTAAAAGACCTTGGTAGAGAGAGAGAGAGAGAGATGTCTCCATTTTTGGCTTGTTAGCCAGAAGTGCTGTAGCACTCAGTGTAACGTAGATAAGAATTAATAAACGTCTGAGTCCAAACACCACTGTGCTCTTCCCCCCTTGTGTGGCTCTCTGGTGTCTCTCATGGAGGCTGGGTGTGCTGGCAGAGCTCTGATCCCCTGTCCCACACCTGTTTGTCTCTCCTGTGCCTTTGTGCCACCCCTGCTGTGGATGAGAGGGAATGTGGGAATTCCTGGAGGCAGCTCCGAGGTGCTCACGCTCCTGCAGCAGCTCCCAGAGCCCTTGGCTCTTCTGGGGTCTCTCAGGGTTTCCATGGCAAGCTCTGAAGCCTGGCTGGGTGGAATTTGGCAAACAAGCCAGGGCTGATGTGCTGCCTGGAGAATAACCAGGAATAACCTGTTTGGTTATTCCAAACCCAGCAGCACAAAGGGAAGGAGCAAAGGGAATCTCCTGTGGAAACAGATGTTGTGCCAAGGAGAACTGGAATGGCAAAAGCAACTCCTGTCACTGGTTCAAGGCCAGGCTGGATGGGCCTTTGGGCAAACTGGTGCAGTGGGAGCTGGCCCTGCTCATGCAGGGGGCTGGTACAGGATCATCCCAAAGGTCCCTCCCAACCCAAACCACTCCATTGTCCCTGTGCACTATTACATTCCACATTTTATTGGGTAGAGGAGTGTTCTGATTAAAGAGAAGTTTCCTGACAGGGAAAAAAGAGTGTCTACAGGCAAAGCACCCAGCTCAGATGCCATTTGAGGTCGGCCAATTACAGCTGCACAGCAGCAGATGATTTAATTTCAGCTTTAATTCTAAAAGCAGCACTTTTTTCCTTCAAGAATCACAAGCTCTCTCTAGGAGAGAACTTTGCACGAGTGAGGTCTGCAGTGCTTGCTGGGATGTTGGGGTGCCAACAGCAATCAAATTATGGCAAAATGGAGCTTCCTCTGCTCTCATTTGCTCGGCCAAGGAGTCAAGGTCATTAAGCCTCAGCTGGACATCTCACAGCTCCTCTATAGCTCCTCAGCTGGAGTTGTACATACTGAAGTTTTTGAGTGTCCAGATGGTCAAAGACATGTGTAAAATATGCAACAGAAGAGTGGCATCTCAAATGTTCTGAACTGACTTTTTGTTTGTTTTTCTTGTTTTTAATTATTTCAGCCTTTCTGCTATTCTAACCTTTGCAGTGGCCACTCATGCAACACTAATTTATTTGAAATTCTAGTTTTGTTTATTCAATTGTTTCACTTAATAACAGAGTCTTGTACCAGGTATTTCAGAGTGAGGAATGAATAACTAAAAAAATAAAATTTCAAGTTTAAGAAGTTTTAAGCCAAAGTGCATCCAAATTCTTTAACCAAATTTTTATTAACTCCAGATAGGTGCTCTGTATGTGTCAGTTTTATATTTAACTCAGTCTGGGCAGGAGAACCTTGGCTGGACACATCTGACAAGTGACAAAAGCTGTGAAAGCCCAGAAAATCAGGCTGTAGCTGGAATCTTCTTGTGCTCAGTGGTGAATCCTGGCCCTGGGAGAGGCTTTGGGACACTGCAGCCTGGGGCTGGGCTCTGCTGTTTGACAAGTGACTCTCACTGAGCACACCTGGTGAGGATCCACTCCTTCCCTGCCTGGGTCTCTCCTGCCTGTGACAATGACAAGACTGGAGACTGCCTGAATTATTTAACTCCTCACAGTCCCAAATCCAGCATCCTTCCTGCAGGCTCTGAAGCTGCAGGATCATTTTGCTGCTTTGCTTTCCTGCTGCCTGGGAGCACTTCAGGTTGCCAAAGACTCCACCAAGCCCACAGAGACCTCTAACACTGCAGGTAGAAATACTGGGGTGTGGTTTATTTATTTCTTTGGGGATTTTGTCATTTCCAAAGGTCCTTTTTTTTCTTTTTCTTTTTTTTTTTTTTTTCTTTTTTTTCTTCTGGTAGGTTACTCTGGAGGTAAGGATGTGCCTCACTGAAGTTTGCTGTGCTGTTTTTCTATCCTACCCCACTTCCACTCCTCCACCTGCCCACACACAAATGTACCAACTCGAGTTTTCTGTGCTGAGGCTTTGTTTGTTTGTTTGCATGAAAAGATACCAAAATTTACAGCTTACCCCTGACCCTTGCTCTAGAGAAAGCAGAGAGTTCCTAACCATGAATTAGTGATGGAACCCCATACATATTACATTAGAGCAAGGAAAGTGGTGTGTGCTAATTCGACATAAACCAGCACAGAGTGGCACAAAACCACAGCATTCTGCAGTATTTGTGATCTGCAGCTCCCAGGGCTTGACACGGCACTTTCCTACATAAAAAGGCTTGCATTGTGCACAAAGTTGTGAAAGAAATGCTGCTATTCAGTGTGTTTCAGCTGTTTTTTTTCTGCAGGGAGTTAGTATTTGCTGTCTACTCTGTTGTGTGGGTGGTTTTTTGGCTCTTTTATTTTTTCAGAACTGGCCTAAACTCTTGCACCATCAGCAAAGTGCTGCTCACAACCCCCACGGCCATGGAGTCTTGAGCAGGCACAGAATTTCAAGGTGGTTTAGTTCTGTCTCCTGTTTACCTCAAATGCAGAGCAAAGCTTGTCCAGTTTAAACCAACACTGTGCCTGCCCTGGTTGAATTCACCTGGTGTCTTTGAGCCAGGAATAAATGTGGTGACCAATCTCCTCGTGCCACTGTGTCAGAAATGAATGTCCTCTCTTGGAACCCTGAAGCCTGGGAGTCTGGAATTTTCTGTGCTTTCTGTCACTGAGCCGCTGGAGAACACTGCTTTTGACCTGAGGCCTTGGAGAAGGCTCCAAATTTGAGTGATGGAGTTAAAATCATGGATACCCAGTTAAAGAGAAGTGCGTAATATCACACGGTGAAGGGTTTGGAATTTGGGGTTTTAGAATATAGGAATAGGTGTGGGACAAGATGGAGGTTCTGGGGCATTGCCTCTTCTTCCTTCTTCTTCTTGGTTTCAGGCAGTAGTTTTTGGTTGGACAGAAAATCCCCTAGTGTGGGTCACAGGTGATTGGTCATTGGGTCAAAAGTATAAATAATATAGATGTTAATTTTTAATTGGACTGTTTGCCTTTAAAAGACCTTGTAATGAGCAAGATCCAGCTCCATTTTGTGGCTTTTAGCTTGTTAGCTAGAGGTGCTGTAGAATTCACTATACTATAGAAAATATAGAAAATCCATCTCTCAGGCTTCAATCCTGACTCTGAGTGAAGGCAGAGGGAAAAAGAAGATCAGCCACTAATATGTGGTGCCACTAATAGCTCTAAACAAAGAGGGCTGGCACTAAAAGCTGCCTGCCTGCCTTAGGAGGACTCCACTGCAGCAGTTTTGTAAAGAACTCAGTGGTTTCAGCTGCTGCTGAGGGTGTGAATGTCTTCCCTGTGCTGATGAGAGGCAAAACCCTTCCTGGCTGTGAGCATGCTGTGGTTCTGTGGTGCTCTGTGACATTCTTGTGGCGGTCTGGGATGTTCCTCAGAGGCTCCAGATCTTGGCTGAGTTCCGTTATGCACCCACTGCAGTTTCACATCACCCTGGAACTCCTTTAAAATGGCCCTGGATCCTTTAAATCCATTTTCTTAAGCTTTTAAGACTCTCGTGTGATTGTTTTGTTGTTGCAATGTGCTGCTGGGAGCTGGCTCTGCCCCGACAGGAGTTACCTGCACCCTTGAGCCCTGCCAGCTTTGTCAAATATTGCTGAGGCAGCTGAAATTTATCCCTTCCAAAGCAGGAAGGTGTGTGGTGGGGTCGCTGTACATCCATGGCTCTGTTTCACAGCTTGCACGATCATATCACAAACAAACAAAGGGAGTTTTAGTTTTTTTTGTAGCTCCACTATTTAGCTTTTTTTGCTTTCAGTCTTTTTGCCTTTTCCCAATTATTTTTTCAAAGGCTTCAGTCGTTTGCACATTCAAAGTACTGAATATTTTGAAGGCAGAGTTCTCATTTCCTCCTCATTATTTATAGCTACACCAACAGTTGCAGACACAGGGAATCCCCTTGGTTTCAAGACAAAAGTTTTCTACTTCCCCTTACTCGTCCTGCCATGGTTTTTACTGTAGCACAACTGAAGCTTTTATTTTTACTCGAACTACTGTTCTACTTTAGTTTTACTAAAATTTACTGTCTGCTCCCAGAAGGAAAGAACCAGAATTTAATTGCTGGTAATACCTGAGCCACGAGTCTCCTGTGGCAGCAGCTATTGCAGGTGGTAGAAGCTGCTTGTGAGCAGGAGTCTGGTCATGAAAGTGAGAAAATATGAATATGAATCCAGCTGGAGGATTCTAAGCTATCCACAGCCTAAACCTAGCTGGCTTTGTGTCAACCTACTGGTACAAGGCTGAATCCTGCTCAGGTTTGCTGTGGGGCAGAAAGGGTTTGGAAATTCCTGCCCCTTGTACCCCCAACACTGAGAATGAACACAAAATGGGCAAAAGCAGACAAAAACCCTGCAGCAAGACCCGTGCTGGCTGTCACTGATGTTCACTATGTGGCTCCTCATTATGGGTAGAGAACTTTGCAGATGTCTCAGTTTCCCTTAAGCCTTCCCTGCAGCCATGAAAACAGGCTGAAATTAATTTCTACAGAGCCTTGAAAAGATTGTGAACCAAACCCTTCTGTGTGGCTTTACACATCTGACTGTGTTTGAATCAGTTTTGTCTTGCAGTCCAGAGGGAAAACGATTCATGTTGATTTTTCCAGCTGCTGGCATGGCTGTTAGTAAACCAAATAATGGGATGGTAGCACAGCCCCCTCCGTGGCAGAGCTGGTGGTGTTGTGCCATCTGATGGCAGAGCTGGAACAGAACAGAAAGAACAGAGCAGTGCTCCTGCCTTTTCCAGGGCAGCATCCCTCCGTGTCCCACTGGCAGGATAAATGCCAGTGCAGGGGATCCTGCTACTGCCTGTATTTTAATTGAAAATGAAGGCAATAAGGGAATACCCCATCCTTGTTCATTTCTCCTGTTTGGCCTGGCCAAAATCTCTCTGGAACAGCTTACTCTTTGTGCCTGGGCTTTTCTCACATTGCTCCAGGAGCAGAAGACAAAGTTCTGATTTTAACATTTTTGCAGTTCCCCACCTCTGTCTCTCTTGTTCTCCGTGTCTCCATTTCCATGTTTAAAAGTGGGAACTGTGTATCTTGAAGTCTTTTACAAACCCAAACCCACTCCTTAGATTTCAGCTGGAAATACCCCCAGTTTAAACAGTTTTAAATCTACCTTTCTACAGTTTTGGCACAACGTGAATAGCTTTATGAGCAGGCTACTCCTTCACTGTTCTCTCCTCCTTTCTGGCTTGATCTCCCAGTAGCTGAGGGCTGTGAGTTTGCTCTTGATTGTGTTGGATTGTGGGTCCTGCAAATAATGATTTAGCCATGGAGACCGAGCTGGAAGAGAGCAAACAGAGCCTGGGCCAGGTTCCTGTGACAGGGAAAGCTGGTCTCACTTGGCTGATCAAGAGAAATACATGGATTACTCCTGGAATTCCTTCTCCTGGACTTTCAAGCTGGTTTGGCAGGTCATTCATCTCTTCCTGCCCTTTGGACTCAGCTCCATCTCCCAGCAAGGCAGAGGGACTCAGTGAAAAATGCTGTGCAGGGATACCTGGAGTCACCTGGAGCTCTCCCCTTTCATCTCCTGCCCTTGATGTGAAGTGCAGACACGACTGACAGCATAGCCAGGCTGATGTAACACAATTTATATCTGTTTCTGAAAAAATCTGCAAGGATTCACCTCACTGCTGCCTGCCTGAGATGTTGTATTTATGTATTTTGAGCATAACCTGTAAGCACTGTAAATCTTTACCCATGTTAAAAGCAGGCACTGAAATGTATTCACTGTGCTTTCCAAAAATCAGGTGATGCACTGGATTTATTATCTTTTATTTATATTTACCTTGAGGAGCTGTCACTGTGCTATTTAAGACTTTTCACAAAACAATTGCAATTTTGCAATTCCCAAGGGGAATGAGCTGGAAGTTAAGTGACCAACTTGCTTCTGACTGTTGCAGATTTGTTTAATCCATATGCCAAATCTTCACTGAAAATCATTAATATTGATCTGTCCTTACAAAGCATTTTGAGATATTCAGGTCAAATACTTAAGCTAAACAAAATTTTGTTCCCTTTCTCTTCCTTCATTTGTCCTTTCCCAATTAACCAGTTTAAGGCTGGATTCCATCCAAGGGAAGCTTTGGCTGATATCTCAGTTGTGCTTTGTGCTTTCTGCATTGTGCTTTCCATAGCCTGCAGAATTTCTGCATTTATTGACATTGTTCACCTTGTTTGGTTTTGGTCTTGTTTGCTTTGAAAGGTAAAATCTCTGTCTGGGAGAAGACTTAGCTACTAAAGGAAAATTGCTCATCACAGGTGTAAGTAACTGAGCCTGTATCTATAATTCTCATATACTGGAAAATGGAAAAATGCAGCTGCAGTGAAAAGTGGGGAAAGGCCATCAGGTGCTGTTTCTTTTAATTCTTGGTTGCCACTTACTTTTGGCTTGTACATCAGCTATTGAGCATTGCAGGATGAAAAAGAGCATTTTGTATTAAAATTCGGCTCCTTTTTTCTTTTCTTTTTTTTTTTTTTGGCACAGGAGACTCAAATACATCTTGATGCATACCCAAAATTCTGAATTAAAGAACAAATGTTCTGGGAAACAGTGTCTTGGGGGGTTCCTGTGGGTTCTTATTGCCTCAAGTGCTCCTTTGAACATTCCTGCCATTGTGCACTTTGTTCTGTGCCCTGATGGGCCAGCTGGAGAATTTAAGAGGATGTAGAGAGCTGGAATGAAAACATTCTCAAAAGCCAACCTTTCAGTTTTACTGCTCCCTCTAAGCCCTTGCCTGAGCTAATTGGAGGCAATAAAACACAACTCAGTGTCTCTCTGAGGCAAAAACCCTCAGCCCTTTCAGTTTTGGGGTGGGCTGTGATGGGAACACAGCGAGGGAGGTGATGCCTGGAGAGACTGCCTGGATCAGAGGCTGGACAGAGTTAAAGGAATAAAGTAGGGATTTATTGAAACACCTTCAAAGGATTCACCTTGGGCAGTGCAAGAGCCCGGCCGTGGCTACACCCAAGATGGACCCTACGTCACAAGTTTTCACACTTTTATAAGTTTTGATCCATTTCCATACTGGGGTTAATTGTCCAATTCCAGCTCCAGGTTCTGCAGTCCTACCCTCCCAGATTCTCTCCTCAATTCTCTGCTGTTTGCACTTTCTGGGCCTGAAGCTGCAATGGTGTCCTTGGTTCTGGGGCTGGAAAAGGATTGTTTTGTGTGACTGAGCTGGGAGGAGAACTTGCTAATACTTTATATGAAGTTCAGAGTCCCACACCAATGCAGTACAGGATCTGGAAAACATGAAAGCTAAAACTTAAGGTATCAGAGGAAGTGTTCAAAGTCTCACCAAGTCCTCTGCATCCAAGGGAATCTGATCCATGAGGCTGACCAGTGTTTGGGAGGATGTGCAGCAGACCTAAGCTGTGCAGGAGTGGGAGCAAGTTTTCCTCTTTACACGCCAGAGTTACTGGGTGACTTTAAACTTCTGCTAAAAGGCTGTAAAGACACTCTGCCCTTTCAGGGATCTTCATCCCTGAAGAAAAGAGATTTCCACATCCCTGGAGTGTGATAGGTGACACCTTAACATTTCAGAATATTTGGCTGAGACATGTTTATTCACCAGAACTAGGCAGGAGCTTGGAACACAAGCTGGTAACAAAGCTTGGAACAGAACTGAAAATTCTGGATCTGCTCTTAGGACAGCACTGTGTCTAAGCCTGAAGCTCCATAATGGATTTTGATGCTTTATATTGTAAGTGAGGGCTACATGTGAAAGGAATGGGCTCTTCTGTCCAGGGTATGTATCCCTTCCTTTGTATTGGCATTCAGTTCTTGGTTAAAAGCTTTGGTGAAGAAAGCAAATCCAGCCACATAAAACAAGCTCAGGTCTCCACAGAGCCTGGCCAGGGCTGGGAATGGCAGCAACACTTCCATGGGAGATGGGGCACAACTGCCCTCTTGGGAGCAGCCTAATTTTGGGTTGATTTAAAGTCATCAAGAATCTGCAAGCACTGTGAGAACCCACATCAATTGTTTTGGGTCACTTGTGAAGGACTTGCCTCGTGGTTTTTGGCTGTCAGTCTGTCTTTGGGATAGAAACAGGCACTTGTCAGCACTGTTTTTATTAATGGATGGAATTAAACAGGTTCAAAATTATACTGGCTTAAAACTTTTTTCTATGACCTTTTTATAATTACTTCTCTTCTTAATTTTCAGGAAAACAATTTACTCCCCAAAAAAGGCTTGGGTGACTAAAAAATCATGGATATGAATCTTTCTGAAAAAATGAACTGATAGCACAGTGAGCATTGTTACTGCAAAGTTTTAGTTTGCAGGTCTTTTTTCACAATTCTTTTACCCAAACCTAGCTATAATCCTAAACTAGGAGACCAGATTTGCTAGGATTCATGTGGGGATATTGAGGTGAAATCTTGTAGCTTGTCTTTTGCAAGTCAGGTGTGTTTATCAGTGATCTCTGCTGGGCTAAAAAACCACATGAATCCCAAAAAAAGTACAACATTCCCAAGTGAAGGTGTAGCATGGTTCTGCTTTGAGATGTGACTTTATTTGTACAGAGGGAGAGGGAAAAACATGGTTGGAAATTGCAGAGGTACTTAATGCTGTGATTTTAAGAACTGAGAATCCCTAATTCCCTCAGCTTTTCAATTTATTGATCTTTGAAGTAACATGAAGGCTCTGACTGAAAAAAGTGAATCCAAGGTGAGGGTTGATGGTGGCTTCTAAAGCATAATAGAACTGAGGTGAGTTTTTTGCTGGTGCTATTCAGGATCTTTCATAAGCTTTTGGGGAAATGGGAAGCAATTATGGGCTTACCTTGAGAATTAGTCTTGATTTTTTTTTTTTTTGTTACAGCAAACTTGGAATGTAATTGGAATTACAATAGGTTAAAACTGGTGAAAAGTAAGTTTGTTGGAAAATCAAAATTCCTGCCCAACTATCTAAATATAAATACATCAAGTCCATGTTAAAACTAATCTGCTTTCAGTTAAGAACTATTGGATTCAGAAGTAGAGTACGTGAATTATAAGATTAATGAAGTGTAGTACTTCAAGACATTATATCTTGTTTAAAATATTAATTTCATTGAGCTTAGAGGTTTCCCAGTTTTCCAGCAGTGACCTTGCAAACTGTTAGGATGTGACTAGTGACTCTCAAAAGCACAGCTCATTGTATTTAAAAAAACCAAACCACAACCAAACCCAACAAAAACCAATCCCATTTAAATCTTGGTTTTTCTACTGATCTTCTAACAGGTTAATTACTAACCAGCATTTGCTGCTCATTGTATCCTTCACTCCTTGTTCCCTCTTCTCTTAAACTTCACACTGTCACTAGGTGAATAAATTTTCCACCTTTCTTCCTCCTTGGACAGGAGCAGCAACACGAAGAGGCTTTTCTAGCAAGAATTCAACTTTCTCTGTCCTGCAGCTGGGCCATGGCAGTGCTCCACTGACCCAGTGCAGCCTGTGCTCCCTGCCAGCAGCCCCTGGCTCCTGTAAAAACCCCTCAGAGCCAGCAGAAACAGCAAGTGCAGGGTTCTGATGATGAGTATTATCAATATTCTTTGCTTTCTCTTGGGCTTAAACTTATTTGGATGTGTGCCTGATTATTTTTTAATGTTGTCATGGCAAGGAGCAGCTGTGCACATTTCTACAGCACAGAGCACACTTTGGTTTACTAACATTTCATTGTCCCAGTGCACAGCACAAGAAGGGACAGCCCAGGCTGACTAGCATTGACAAATGCCATGATTTTGAGGCCAGCAGGAACAGGCTCTGCCTGCTAAAACACAGCTGGGACAGCCAGGGATTTAATGAATTTGGTTTTCTTACTGCACAGGTTTGGGACACGAAGACAGCTCTGCACTGAGATTCAGAACAAAGCAGTGGAAGGAGATCAAATCATAAGATTTGACCTTTGCCTGTGGCCAGGGGTGGTGCTGGTCAGGAATTGGTCAGGAATGGGTCAGGAATGGGTCAGGAATGGGTCAGGAATGGTGCTGGTGAAGAATGGGTCAGTAGTGGTGCTGGTCAGGAGTGGTGCTGGTCAGGAATTGTGCTGGTCAGGAATGGTGCTGGTCAGGACTGGTGTTGGCAGAGCTGCTTGCCAAAGCTGCCAGTTTTAGGAGCAAGAACAGCTCCCCAGTGGTGGTGGTGGCGGGTGCCTCTGTCTGCAGAGAGGATAAAGGAAACAGCTTCAGGAGAACTAGAAATAGGTAGCAGGAGAGGAGAACACAATAACAGGACAAGAAAGCCTCCCCTTCTGTTGTGCCACCCCAGGTAAGGTGCAGCTTGTACAAAATGTGCCCCTCTGTGCTTTTTCTGTCTGACCTCTTTGATGCTGCACAGAAAGTGATTCCTCTCTTTGAGAAATTGGAATGTGCTGACTGTTTCTCCACCTGCCCATGGGCAGGATGATTCTATTCCACATCAGTGGCTCGAGCAGCATCAGTCATACCTACAGAAATTGTTTATTCTTGTTTTTATGCCATCCTGTTGTGGTGGATGAGCACAAAGGTCTGCTGTACATGGAATTGGTTTGGGGGTCTGGAGGGTTTGTTTTGTCCCTGCAAAATACAAATGAATCCCTGAAGGAAAGCAGCTTTCAAAAGTTTTTAATTAGAGCTGGAATCATGTTGGTGATACAGGTTTCTGAAGTTGCAGAAATGGCGATTTCCTCAGGACTAGTAGGGAAACTGCTACAAAATAAATTCTGTATCTATAACAGAAAAAACCCAACTGCACTGCAACTCAAAGTTTCTAGGACAGGGTTTATATTCAGTTCTCATAAAACTGCATATTCATAATAAAAGCTGGGGTTTGTTATTCTTTGACTGGCAGGGGAAAGAATGAAAAATTAGAAAGTTTTCATGTCCCTGTGTGGCAGGTGCATCAGTTTTGCCTGCATGTCTTCCTCAGCCAGGTGAAAAGTTTGAAGCAGGATATATCTGCACTGCTTGTGGCTGGGGTCGTTTAAAGGAAAGTAAGCCACTCATATTATTATTTATTTTCTGAAACTAAGACCTTGATTGCACAGGTCAGAGCCAGACCAAAAGTAACCTTCAACTGGCCTTAAGAACTGTAATCTCAAAATGGGATTTTGCTTCTTTGCCTACCTGTCGATTACTTCAAAATGGGTAATCACAAAATCTAGACCTGCATTTAAATTTTGAAACATTTTGGAATTTGTTCAAGTTTACGTACAAAAACCTGGATGTTTGCCAAAACATGCTTGTAACCATAACATGGCTTGGAGCAAGTTTCCAACAGATTTTGGTGGTGTGTTAACAGTGACATTGTTTACCTTTCAGCTTTTCTTATGAACACTGGTTTGTGTTTCAGATGGGCTGCTCCCTCAGGTGTTGCATGAGGTCAGTCTCCCAATCCTAAACAGCAGAGAGTGTTCAAGAGCACTGTCAGCTTTGAAGAAACCCATGCAAGGTGACACCATAATGTGTGCTGGATTTCCAGATGGAGGAAGAGACGCCTGCCAGGTCAGCTGAACACAGGGCCCTGTGTGCTTAGGAGTGTTTCTCAGCAGCTCTGAGCCAAAGTAAACAAATTCACTCTAAACTGGGAGGTTTGGGTGTAGGAATTCTTTCAAAACTTCCCGATGGGGCAATGCACTTAATGACATGATTCCATATTAATTATCGTATGGGTTGTAGGACAGGTTCCTGAGGGCAATTTTGCAATGTACCCCCGTGCAATAATGCTTAGGGCTTTCTAACTTCAGAACACTTGATAAATTAATTACTGTTGGAAAGATTCTGAGGACAAAAGTAGAAAGAACTGGATTACAGGAAGGAAAGGATGTGGGATAAAGGTGAAGTGATTGTTCCTCACTCCTTTTTTATGTGCTCAAGCATGTCAGAGATGCACCCACGAGGGAATTAATGTCTCTCCCCTTCTTGATGATCCTGACTAAACACCCCAAAACCACGTGTCTTCACAGATCTTTTAAAAACAACTGTCCCCTGTGTTGCAGGATTTTAGTAAGGCACAAAAGAAACCTCCATAAACACTTTAGGGCTTGCTCAGCTGTACATGCTCTGGGATTTTGCTGGGCTTTTTTCCAGGGAGACTCTGGAGGTCCCCTGTTGTGTCGAGGCAAGCACGGGGCCTGGACCCTTGCTGGTGTCATCTCCTGAGGGATGGGATGTGCCCGTGGCTGGATGAGGAACGAGGAGAAGAAACATTCCAACAGAGGATCCCCAGGGATATTCACAGAGCTCAGCGTGGTGCTGCCCTGGGTTCAGGAGAACATGAGTGATGGTAATTAAGACTCCACAGTAATGCATCCCTCATTAGTAACAAATCCTCTGTCTCGGAACATTTTATTCAATTTTAGCTTTTTTTTCAGGATACAGCACTTGTATGATTTCCTGTCAAAGCACTGCAGCATTTCACAATCCCTTGAAGTGTGTGGTACTGACTGGCAGTTGTCAAAACCAAATTGAAATCATTGTAAATGTTGGATTCTCTTCCACTTTGCCTCCTACCTGGACTCTTTTTTATTTATTTTTTTTTAATACAAATGATCCTTTTATGCAGCTAGCCAGTTAGCATGTTTATTGGATCTTTATGATTTTTTTTTTTAGTGGCAATTCACCAGTTGGAAGTATCAGAGATTCCATGTGCACTTCTTTGAAGTCACTTGTCGTTTTTCTCAACTAAAACATGTTGGGTCAGACATCTGAGAAAACATGGGGACAATTCATGTGCTGAAGTGCTTTTGCACACTCTTCCCAAAAGGCCATGAATTCCCTCTGTGTGCCTGTGAAATGTGCCTGTGACCATCAGGCCCCACTGCCAAAGTCACGGAGCTGGAGATAAAAATGGCAGGAGTGAACTTCACTGAGTAATAACTGATATTTTCTTCTAGTTTGGGCTAATTTTGCTACAGGGTTTTGGAGACTGTGTTAAAACTTACACAGAGAACTGAAAAACTGAGGGAGGGATATTTGGGAGGTTTAGCCAATGAGAGGAAAAAATATTGGGAGGGGAAAAAGTAAAATTTCCTATTAGAAACCATCTTCAACTGGCGATTCAAAGAAGGAACCCCCATAATGTGTCAGACAAAAACGAAAGGGGTTGAGCTTTTCAAAAAGTGCTGCTCAGGCTGAGTAGTGGCCTGTCAAACCATGGTAGTGGCTACTCCAGAACTGTTTATTCCAACGTCAGCATTGCCTGAACTTGCAATTTTGTTTTGATTCCAAGCCCTAGTTCATTGTAGGCACTGTGTCCCCAAAAAGCACTGGGATTTGCCTCAGTGCCAGCTGTACAAAATTGCAATTTCACATGGACAAAAGTAAATTGTGAATATGAAACTACAGTAATTTATTCTTCTTTTTCCTCCCCCTTCCCTATCCCTCCTTTATTAGATCTGAAAGTGAAAAGCTCCACAGGCGAGTACATTACTTTTCCCCAGTGTCTTCTATTTGTGTTAGAGCCTAAAAAGCACCCCCCTCAAATAGTTGTTTATATAATTTATAGAGGAAGAAACCTTTTTGAAAACAATTTTGCACGTTTTTACTGTTTTTACAGGATGCTTCAGGGGAAATAATCTAATAAGTACTTGACTCCTTAAATTTGTTTGTGTTTACATAGTTGTTGATAAATGTTGTTCTTACTGGGTTGCCTTGCAAGCAGAAGGAAGGGCAAGAAGAGATGATTTTTGTGGTGCTGTTTCTACTGGCCCTTGGCTGAAGAGGAAAGCTTCTGCTTCTTCTGTTAAAGTAATTTTTACCAGCGCATTGAACTGTTGCAAAAGTCTCCTGCTGTAACATAACCAAAGGCATTATTACAGATGGGCTGCCATGAACACTTTTTTTATGCTCTGGGGTATCCATTTTTCCTCACAGAAAATCATTTGCACCGAAATCTTCATGTAGCCAAGAGTTTCTTTAAGGTAAAAAACAATCACTGCCATTTTGACGAAAAAAATGACGACCCATTGGCAGGGCTTCATTCTTGCTCCCAGATGATGGAGTTTAAAGCTGATTTACCATAATTCCAAATAAAAGAGAGAAGACACAGCATCAGTCTGCCAGCAGAAACAAAGTGCAGCTGAGCAATTCTGTCTCACAATATCCTCCAGATGTTTGAGATTTTTGGTGGAACAGCTGATTGCATATGTGTCAAACCTAATTCCTTCCATTATGTTTTAACTCGCAGCATTTTGTAGAGTTCAGGATGGCAAACTCTGCAACAGAGAGGGGGAATTACATTTTCCTGGAAGGCCTGGACAGTTCTATCAAAACCACCAGTAAGCAAAGAAAACACAGTCTTCCCCTAGAGAATATTCCCCATGCAAGTGTATGTTTTGAGGTGGTTTTGGTTGCATTTTCGTGAATTTCGTTATTCCAGATTGTGTATATGGACTCTGTTTGTGCCAGAAGGGAATTACGTACGGCTTCATTTCTCCCACTTTGATGCAGAGCCAGAAACGTTCTGTGACTACGATTCTTTATCAGTCTATTCAAAAGGTGACAGACTTGTGGGTGAGTTTCTGTCCTCTTGTTCTTTGAAACAATCATTCAGGTTGGAAAATACCTTTAAAATCTATAACCTGTCAGAGCACTCTTTATTCTAACAGCACATGCACCCTGTGAGGATGTGGTGGTTGGTTGTTTCACTTGCATTTGCTTGATTGAGACAGAGGATCTGAAATAAAAGAATAAGAGTGTGGGAGGTAAAGAGATTGGAAAATGCCTGGTAGGGAATTGTATCACATTTCTAGTGTCAATGATTTTCAATTTTTAATAGTGTGAAGCTATTTGGGCTAATGGATTAATAGGGAAAGTAGAGGAACAAATAAGAAATTTCCTTTTCATCCTAAAATTTGTATAGCTAAGTATTAAAAATGGTACATGCAAGTTTTCTCAAGTAACTGAAGGCTTTACACTGTGATAATTTCTAATGTTATTTTTCAGGTAAATTCTGTGGAGGAGATCTTCCATTACCTATTTTGATTGGTCCCAATAGCATAAGGCTGAAATTTGTTTCTGATGAAGAGGATTATGGAACTGGTTTTTCCATTACTTACAAAGCTCTTATGCCAGATATTCTTCCTGGTAAGTTTAAATCAAGTAATGTGCCTGCCTACACTCTTGGGTGGGGACCTGGAGAACAATGGCAGGAGAAAATAAACCAGGGGAAGCTCCTGTGGTATTTGTGTGTGGATGATGCTTTCATGGGGGGGGCCTTGATGGAGGCAGCTGAGGCTAAAAGCACGTCATGGAAAATTGCTTTGGGTTTTGCTGTGCACAGCAGTTCACCATCCCTAAGGATGGGCCGAGGGCCACCTGCTGAGTCCTGAAAGAACTCCTGATGTTCCTGTTCTGGCAGCACTTCCAGCTGGTTCTTTCCATTTTTGTCTGCCTGGATTTCCAGACTCCGGCTGTGAGTCCCTGGCTGTCCTTTTTGAAGAAGGAGTGTTGGAGAGTATGCACTACCCAGAGCACTACAGCAACCTGGCAGGCTGTCAGTGGGTTATCTGTGCTCCAGAAGACCACCTAGTCAAGGTGTAACATGAATCCTTTTTGTGTCTACATGATGGAAATGGTTAGGGTTAACTGAGTTAACAAGAAATTATGCAGCTAAGGACAAACAAGATCAAGTAACATGAGCCTGAATAATTCTGCTGGATGCAGTTAAGAGGAATCACTATCCATCCCAAAAGACAGATAGCTTTAGGTTTTAGGTTATGGTAAAATAGGATTTCCTGGGTTAAATTTTATCATGACAGATCTTCTAGAAAATTTAATATTTATGTATCACCTGTGAGATATCTGAATGTTGCAGAAACTAAACCTTGCAGGAATCACTCACAGTCCTAAAGACCCTGTAGATCTTTGCATTTTTTCCATATGATTTTCACAATATGGACTTGTATTTTTTGATTTAAAGCTTACATACCAGTCTTTTGAAATAGAAGAGAATGAAGATTGCTCCTATGATGCTGTGATGGTGTACGAAGATGTGGGAAAAGAGGAGGAAATTGGTTTGACTTTTGATTTTTTATTTTGGGGATGTTCTATTTATTTTATGACTTTTGCTAGCCCTATTGTCCAGTGTAAATAAAGTTTACCTGTAGAGTCTCAGGTAATGTTATAGGTACTAGTTTCAGTACCTTGAAAAATGCTTGCATTTTTGCTAATTCTTCTCAACTTACAGAGGCAAAGCCACATTGAAGTGTACCATTTTTGATTGTTCAAATTCTGTGTGAAATGCAGTTCTGAATTAATTCCAATGAAGAAAATACATAGCCCAGTAATTTGGGTCTATAGGAATGATGACACACAAAGCACCCAAGACATCTCCTTTTCACAGTCTAGTTGTTCTTCAGAGCATCGTACATGTAATTTGTGCCACTTGGCTTATAGTGAATGAGAGGAAGGCCTATCCCACAAAACTGTTTTCTTGCTTGAAGCTGGTGCTTAGATTAGGGAAAATCAGGTAGCTGGGGTGTTTCATTTGTAATGAAGTTTGTGGGTGCTGCAATAGACTGTTGTGAAATGATGCCAGAGGCTCCTTGTTCTGGTGAGGAAACTGCTGAATGAGGACAGGCTGCCAGGAACAGATCAGCCCTTCAGCCTCAGCCTGCTTATCTCTTGGTCATGGTTACTTTTTACCTTCTTGTCTGAAAGCCGGAATATACATAATATTGTGCACCCACTGCTGAAAGACAGAAGGATTAAAAAGTACCTGTTAATTTGTAGCTAGCCTTTGCTTTCTCATTTTTAGTCAAGTCTTGTGGATTTGCCCTACCAGCACCCGTTCTAAGCTCCTCTGCTGTGATGCTGGTTGTCTTCCCCTCTGATGAAACAGGGACCCCCGGAGGATTCAGAGCTACAGTCTCCTTTGTTCATGTAACAGGTAACAGAAAACTAAATAGAAACTTGGGAAAATGCCTCCTTGGGGCAGCACAAAGGGCTCTTCAGTGAACTGGCTATTCAGAATTATTTTGCTCTAGGAGATTCTCATCTAACAAATTGTTTCAGTGAAAAAAAAATGGATTGTGAACCTCTTCAGGCATTAAACAAAGGCCCAATGAATGGTGAAGACAAACAATGAATCTGGCCAAAACCTGAGACTTGTGTTTGTGGTGCATTTTAAATAGCACTTTAATACCATAATAGCACAGATCCCTGCAACAGAAATCTGTTTCTTCTACAAAAAGAAATAAGGAAATAAAAGTTATTCTATAATACTAATATTACTCAAGATATCCTTCTAACAGTCACTACCCTCATTTCCTAGATATAAATATTTTGAATTCAACTAGAGAGGAATATTTTGAAAACATGAATGTTACTGAAGAAGAAATAAAGGTTACAACAGGTAAGACAACCTCAGTTATGCTTCCTTCATGGGAATAGAGAATACCTTTTGGACTATAAATTCTCAAAATACCTAATGGTTGCAGTTGGCCAAGACTTTTTAGTAATATATTTTGAGGAAATAAAAATATGCACAGTGACATTTACATGTGTTGGCTTTAGCAGAACCTAATTTTTCTCATTTCCTTCATCTTGCCAAGTCATGTACTGCAATTCAATAACATTTCAGCTTGTATGTCAGTTTACACCTACTTGCTTCGGTGAAAACAATTGCAAAGGCTACAGAGTAATTAAAAATAATAACAAGCATTTTAGAGCTGCCCTTTTCCCTCTAGTACTCTATGGTAAACGGGATGAGTCCCTGTTCATTGTAGGTTTGAGGCTAAAATTTTTGAAGGTAAGTGGTAGCTTTCATCTTGGTGAAGCTCTGTTTTTCCTAAGATCATCTCCTCATGGTGGTCTAAACATTTGGATCCTTTTCAACGAGGGAATTTGGAAGATTTAGCAAAAAAGGGAGAGGTGGAGCTTTAGAAGCTGTGGGGCTGCCCTTAACTGGAATGTTCGTTACTTCTCCCAGTCTTAACCTCTAAAGGCTTCTCGGAACATCAGTGCTTTGTGTTTCAGAGGATGTTTGTGGAATGCCTTCAAATCAGCCCAGGTTCCTCTTCAGTAGGATAACTGGAGGTGAAGAAGCTGTGCCCTACTCGTGGCCTTGGCAGCCTAGTGTACAAATTGCAGATGAGCACATCTGTGGAGGAGCAGTCCTTGCCCAAGAATGGGTTGTCACAGCTGCCCATTGCTTTCATTCCAGGTGAGTGCACTGGGATGAGCGCTTCCCTGGGAATGTGTGTCCCCGCAGCCTGCTGCTTCCAGACAGGGTGGCACAGGGCTGCTTACACCTATTACAGCTTACACTGGCTCTGGACTCTTCTGCTCCTCACACATGTGCTAGGAACATAGCAGCTTTTAAGATTCATAGGTTTCATCAGCCTGACAACGAACATTTTTTTTTCCTTAGGGAAGCACACAGAGACTTATGGATGGTGGTAACAGGACTTTATGATCTTACAGAGCAAGAGTACAGACAGGTACTGTGTGTTCTGCTTAGTAATGAAATACAAATCAATCTTGCAAAATAGTTTGCAATGTAGATGTGATTCCCAAATTGTCCATGATGCAGCAATCCTGCACGCTGATCCTAATCTGCGTTTACACAACAGCTCTTGTGTGACTGTCAACACAGATCTGTGCCTCCACTGAGCTCTAAAGCTCAGTATCCTGGAGGATGTGGGAGTGAGAGGTGTATTGTCTCTGTACTCACTGCTGACTGTCACCAAGACAGAAAGAATTAAGGCACAAGTTGCCACTTTGCTCACATGGGATAAACGTTTTTCCAAGACTCTCTTCCTACCCTTGCTGGATGGAGTTTTCTGCATGTTCCCTCCTCCACGTCACAGATGCATAATCTTGACTTGTTAATATCAGAAAGCTGGCTGTTTCTGGAGCTGCTTTTAAAAGTGTTCTGTTCTTAAGGCATCTTGAAAATTCATAAAACCTAAGTTACTTAAAGCCTCATATTCCCAGGCCTTTCAGAAAATGTCGATGCCTTTCCTTTCCTAGAAAAGGACAGTCAAGCAGCACTTGATATACCCAAGTTTTAATGAGACCACTCTGGACTCTGACATTGCCCTGCTGCAGCTGGCTGAGCCCCTGGAATTCAGCCCCTCCGTGCTGCCAGTGTGCCTCCCTGCTGAGCAGGAGGTGCTGCAGCCCTCCAGGATGTGTGTGGCCACAGGGTGGGGTGCACCTGAAGCAGGTATGCAGTCTTTGCTGCTTGGGCAAGTTGTGGCTGTGTTTTGAATACTACATTCTCTGCTGAAACAGTCCTTCTGTCTATATATTAGTTTTTGGAGAACAGATATGTTAAAAAGTTTTCACTTGTGTAAGCTCAGCTAGACATGAAGGGACATGGGTGGGAGGAAAAAAATCAGATAATTTAGATTGAAAAGGATTCGAAAAGGAGAGGAGTAAAGTTTCCTTCTGGAACCACTAATTCATGCCTCTACTGGATAATGTGTTTTAATTCAAGACAGAGAAAAGGGGAAAAAACTGCAGCAGCTGGAAGTCCCTGTCCTGGCACCTGACACATGTCAGAGCTATTACATAAACCTTCCCAGTAAAGTGACCCAGGGGATGATCTGTGCAGGATTCCCTCTGGCGGAAGGCAAGGACTCATGCACAGTAAGTTACATCACCCTTGGGATATGGCCAGATGGGTTCTAGAAAGGGAAGTGTAAAACCTCCCAAAGCTGTTCTCTTGCAAACATGCTGTGGTGATTTCCAGTGAAAGACTCCTTAGCAGTCAAAGTTTAATTAACGTATTGCAAAAAGAGTTACTTCCCTCGAACAAAGGTTGTGTCCTCCTCTGTCTTTTAAAAATGAAAAACCCCAAGCACGTGAGCAGCTGGGACCTCTCCTTGCTGAACTGAGATTTTAAAAACAGCAGGAGTGATTTTGGCTCATCTTTGTCCTTGTGCAGGGTGATTCTGGAGGCCCATTAGTTTGTCTTCCAGAAGACAACTTGGGGTTTTACACCCTCCATGGAATTACTAGCTGGGGCTTGGGATGTGGAAGAAATAACTACCCAGGAGTATACACCAGTGTTGGTTATTTTGTTGACTGGATCAAGAAGAATATTAATAGTAGTGGTATGTATGAAAAAACCCAAAACAATTAAATTAATCATTTTTCCATTGTTAGATGATTAATTCGAGCTCTTTTCCAGGGTGCCATTTTTAGATTTGGGTGTCCAGCACTCCCTGAGATCTTGGCTGTTTAAAATATCCCTAGCTGAACTTCCAGAAAAGAAACAAACTTAAATCAGCAGTAACTTCTGAAAATCTTATTTCTTCCAATTGTATTATTATCATTATTCCACTCTCTACTGCATTTCTTGTGTGGGTGAATGTTCTCCTTGCTGTGGCTTTTGCAGCTTCTTTTCTCAGGGTTGGGAGGAAGTAGAGGAGCATGAACTGGCACGTGGTGGCAGCTGAGTCCACTTTGACAAGTTTACAGCTTGTCTTTATTGATGATCTGTGTAATCAATTTTACCCTGTTTTATTTTTCTTTTTTTTTTCAGATCCCCCATTTTCATTGTGTGTTAAAAGAAAGTTCTGATGGATCCCGCTGTAAAACACTCCTAAAGCACAAATGTCATTGAAAACAAAATTTGGTGGGAGCATGCAGGTTTTTGACTGATGAACAGATCCCAGAGTAGCTGATCCTTACCCTGGGGAATTCACTGCTGATTTACCTGAAGGGAGACTTCGGCTTTACATGTGTTGGAGCAGTCACAAGCTACCTGCAGGCTTCTGACACTTTGTTAATCCATCAAAAGAGGGAAAATAAGCCACATGAGCCAAGCACATCCTTGAATGTAGTGCTGGAGAGTATAAAAATACTGCAGGGTATTTTTAATGCAGTTTCTGGTTTTACTAATTGTGTGGTGTTTGAACAAAAGTGTTTGAAAAGGCAGGTGTTACAGGCCAAGAGACCATGCAAGAACTGATAGCTATTCTAATTCATCTAGGCATTAACTTGTACAAATGAACATTTGTTTAATGTCCAAAAGGCTGCTTATACAGAAATCTGTGCTGACAGGCTCCAACTGGCCTTGCAGACCCTTCTGCTCTCAGTTTTAGTGTTTAAAATTAGATAAGTAGGATAGTACAACAGGTAGCACAAGAACAATCCTCCTTTGAATCAATGGTCCAGATAACTAGAAAGTAAAATATCTCACTTAGTTTTTGTCGATATTAATGGCAAAAATATTTAGAGAGTTTTTTTCCATACAAACATTTGATGCCAGTAACCCTCCTTTTTTATTATATTAGTTTTGAACTTTGGATCTTCAGGGTTTTTTAAACCTTTAATTTTATTCTGTAGCTAGGAAAACAGTAATCTCACTGAATTTATTCTCCAATGGATAAGGTAAACACATTTCACCACTTTCTTCTCTTCACTGTAAAGTTTGAGGCAAAAGCCCACAAAACATTGAGCATGAGGTTTTTTTTGAAGCTATGAAAATACTTAACAGTGGAAGGATTATGAGATTCAGTGATTCAGATTAACAGCTGTGTTGCATTATTGATGTTCTATCTTTGCTAAACACTCTGAAGAGATCTTCAGAGAGAAATGGAGGGAAAATATCCTTTGTAAATTTTTATTATAGAAGCCTTTTAATGTTTGATTATGGTGGAAGTTGCCATTAGCTGATTGTATCAGTTCATGCTGGGAGCAGATGTGTATGATCTCTTGGATGCTGTTCTGTTTTGCTGAACAGGAGCACAGTGACTTTTACTTGTTTATTAATTTAAGACAAGGATTTCAAATGGCAAAGCAAAAAGTATATGGGGAGAACTACAGGTGATATCAGCTGTGATGATATCGAATGCAGTGGTTATATACTGATAAATTGGTATCTCTTATGAAAATTCCTGTCTTAAATTCTGTCCTTAAATAATGTCTGGTTTTTATTTGATTGTTATAGCACTACCTTTTTGCTTGGCTGCTTGATGTTGGCCTTTTGTGTTTCTCCTAGTATGACTTTGCAAGGAGCTGTTTTGCTTTTGTTTATCACATCTTTTTAGTCTCTTGTAAGGTGCCAGTACCTTTTAGCAACAATGTGAACAGTTTTCTGATGCAAACGAAATATTGATTAAAAAAAAAAAATTAAAAAATTACTTTCAACGGGGTTCATGCAATGGGATTCTGATTTAGTTTTTAGGTGAGGATCTGTGACCGTAGGTTGCCCTGGTTAGCTCTGGAATGGTGTCCTGCTCTCTGTGCTCCCCTGCCTGTGGAGATAACGCATTCCGTGCCTCTCCTGACTCTCCTCCCACTGCGGGTCTGCCCAAAAGCACACGACAACCCCATTCTCATTGCATCCTCTGTTTTCTTTTACTCTCACTTTGTTTCCCTTGTTTCACTTTACAAGAAGGGGCACGAGGCCAGATTTATTTCTCATTTAGGAATCCATTTATTGCCATGCCTTGGGTGCACAGAACACTGCTGTTTCTTCATCTGAAATGACCAGTGTTACTTTGCTGCCCTTCCTTCTCTTTTTCTTGGCAGCAAGAATTGCTAAGCATGGCAATGCTGGAACCCAGAAGCCTGGGAGTTTTGAGCTTTCTGTGCTTTCTGGCACTGACCCGCTGGACAACATTGCTTTTGACCTGAAGCCTTGGAGAAGGCTTCCAAATTTGAGTGATGGAGTTAAAGTCACAGGTGTGTAGTTAAATAAAAGTGTGTGATTTCACATGGTGAAGGGTTTGGAATTTGAGGTTTTTATAATAAAGTAATCGATATGTGACAAGATGGAGGATTTTAGGTGTTGGCTATGTCGTCTTCTTCCTTCTTCCTAATTTCAGGCAGTAGTTTTTGGTTGGATAGCTAGTGCTGCACTGTGGGTCACAAGATTTTGACTATTGGGTCGAAAGTATAAATAATACAGGTCTTAGCTCTTTACTGGACTGTTTAGCTTTAAAAAACCTTGTAACTAGCTAGATTCAGGGCCTCCATTTTGCTCGCTTTTAGCTGGTAGCTAAGTGTTGCAGAACTCTCTGCACTTTAAATTAAAGATTTAATAACCAACCAAGCCCGAACAGGAGAAAATTTGTCTCCTTCATGTTTTTAATCGTGACTCTGCGTGAAGACAGAAGAAAATAAAGACAAGCCACTAATTAAGTGGTGCAGTTAGCACACTCACACGGCACGGGGCTGCGCAGGGGGGCGGCGGGGTCACTGTCCCCGGAGGTGTTCAGGAAAGGCTGGACATGGCACTCAGCGCCACGGGCTGGTGACACGGTGCTGTCCGGCCATAGGCTGGCCTCGGTGATCTCACAGGTCTTTCCCAACCTCATCGATTCTGTGAAATCAAGAATTTGGCTCCCGAGGCAGCCTGACCTGCCCGGGCTCAGGCCGGAGCGCTGCCCGCGAATGCGACCGGGCCCAGGCGGAACCGGGAAGAGTAACCGGGAGGAGGAACGAGGAGGATCCCAGAGGAGGAGTCAGGTGGAGGATCCGGAGGAGGATCCCGAGGAAGAAGCGTGAGGCGGGAGCTGCGGGCGAGTAAGCCGCCATGGAGGCGCTTGGGGTGAGGGGCTCGGGCTGGGGCTAGGGCTGGGGCCAGGACTGATCCGGGCCGTGCCCCCTCACACGGCGGCCGTGCCCCCTCACACGGCGGCCGTGCCCCCTCACACGGCGGCCGTGCCCCCTCACACGGCGGCCGTGCCCCCTCACACGGCGGCCGTGCCCCCTCACCGCCGCCGTTCCCTCACGGCCACCCTGCCCTCTCTCACGGCCGCCGTATCCCCTCACACGGCCGCCCTGCCCTCTCACGGCTGCCTTGCCCTCACCGCCTGCCCTTCTCCTCCTCCTCCTCCTCCTCACAGGGAGCGCCTGTGGCCATCGCCGTGGCCGTGGTGGCGGTGTCCGCCCTGCTGCTGCTGCTGCTGCGAGGGCCGGCGCGGAGGCCGAGCGGCCCGGTCACCCTGCAGGACCCGCTGGCCAAGTACCCGCTGCGGCTGCTGGACAAGGAGGTGCCCGGGGCTCTGGGGACTTGGGGTGTCGCGGGTCCGCTGCCCTCAGGGGCTCTTGGCCGTGGGATCGAAACCCCAGAGCCCTCCAAGGATGGCTGTGGCCCCCCGCAGCCGCCCTGTGATGCTCCCGGGGTAGAGCAGGGTGTGTAAAAGCCTTTGTGCCACGCTGCGAGCTGTTGTTGCCCGATGCTTTGCATGTTTAAGTGCTGCTGACCGTGTTCCTCCCTCGGTTCCTGCCCTGGGTGCACTCTGGGTGAGAAGCAAGCCCTGAGCTTCTGCACGCCCTGTGTTCCCTGATCTTTGGCCACGAACATGGAATGTGCTCCCTCACCCTGGGCACAGGGTTTCCTGATTTTATCTATTTAAAGATGCTGTAGGGATTGTGCAGGCAGGCACAGGTCACTCCTTGTGGAAGTAAAGGGGAGAAAACTGCTTCTGAAACTCCTGGTTGTTCCAACTTTATTTTTCAAAGCCGTTTCTATGTCCTTTCCTAGCATTTGGCTTGCATGCTAACAAAGAGCAGGCTTGCTAAAGCATATTGTGTTGCATAGAGTTTGAAATTCAAAGTAGTGGTCATGCTGACGTTGTTCTGACTTTGGTTTTTTAGGAAATCAGTCACGATACTAAGAAATTCAGATTTGGGCTACCCTCAACAAATCATGTATTAGGATTACCTGTAGGTAAGTACTGTAAACACATAATTACTTATATTTCTGGTTTCTCACAGTTCTTGGACTTCTGGCTGTGAATTTAAGGCTCAGCAAAGCAAGGAGTTGAAAGCTGCATCCGAATGCTGCTGTCTCAGAGAGAAATGTCAGGTTTCCCAGAGGGTTGTATTTCTGATCTTTTGTGAGTGCTTTGTCCAGCTGTGAGGTGTAGGTTAGGAATGGAGCAGTGAAACTGAACTGAGCCTGATGGAATTCGTCACCAGTCAGGATATAAGCAAGAGTGGTGTCTGTCAAAGCTTTTTCATATTTCTTACTTGTTTTCTGCTTCCATCTGGTCCCCTCAGTCTATTGACAATTGCCCTCGTGATTTTGGCAAATACAGTCACACTTGTAAAAGGAAAAAGGAGACAACTCTGCTGCCTGAGAAGATGCTGAAATATTCAGAGCCTTTTCTGTACAAGCACTTACCTTTGAGCTGCACACATTTCCTTGCAACTTTTTCTGGAGTTCTGTAGCACGAATTTCAGCCTAGGATTGGCCTGCTTTCCTGTACCTTGGAACACTGATAGCACTGAACCTTGGACCTTGAGTCAGTGATAATCTGTGCAGAGGAAAGCCTCTGTCTCTGATCTGCAGATGTGGCTCTGTTTGTTCTGCATTTTTTGGCAGCTCCCTGTGCTGTATGGCAGGTGTCAGGGACACCCCATTCCATGCTGTGGGCATGTCCTTGCATGCTGCTTGTCTCTCTCCAAACTCTATTCTGGCTTGTGTGGGAGAGAGTAATGGAATTAACTAGACAAATGGTAAACCAGCTGAGATGTGCTCTGCAATGCTTGTGTTTATCCAGATTCATTCTTAAGAATTTAGGAATAAGATCCTGAGACTGTATTGGGGATTCCTGCTCTGTGCTGAAAAAAGAGAAGAAACTGAATGTTTCATGGAGCATTTATATGGCAAAGGTTTTCTCTGTCATTGCATGCATAGCAGGTTACAGTACCTGCCTTTCCCTGTTGTTCTCCAGGGATGAAAAACATGATCAGATTGTAATTCTTTTTCCCCCCAGGCCAACATGTTTACCTTTCTGCAAAAATTGATGGGAGTCTGGTGATTCGAGCCTATACCCCCGTTTCCAGTGATGAGACAAAAGGTTATGTTGATTTAATTATAAAGGTAAATTTTGTCTTCCTTTGAAAAATAAGTTGCTAACTGGAAGGGGGGTGAGTTCTTCATTTTAGTGAGATGGTTTGCTTTGATTTAGTCATCAGATTTAATCATCTTTCACTCAAGTTTCATTAAATTTCATTTTCATCAGATCTCATCTTTTTCAAATAGGGTGACTGCATTGGCAAACAACTCATTTCACATTGCCCTTGAATAGTAAGTTGTATCCTTTGCATCTGCTATGTGGCACTGAGGGATGGCAGAGGAGGAGTAGAGGGAGTAGAGAACCACTTCCCTGGCAATACTTTAGGAATTTCCCTAATATCTTTTGTTTGGCAGTGCATGGATACTGATCTCTCTCCCTCTAGATGCCTGTGCTGCTGCTAATGCTTACTGCAAAGAGCTCTAAGCAGAAAACAAGTCAAACAAGGGAAATCCTTTAAGCTAGAGGATGCAGGATTATCTGATCCTAGGACTTCTGGATCTCCTAGTCCTTTTCTCTGATAGAGTTTGTCCTTAGGCAAAAACCCAGACTTTTTTTTTTGCATGCTCTGTTCTTCGTGTTGCAAGGGTGGTGAATGATTGTGAACTGCTTAATCCTTCTTACGTGCTTTGAAAGCTGAAAAAGCTGTTGTGTGGCTGGGTGGGAAAGTTTTAGAAGGAAAAGATGCAGCAGTGCTGTTTTCAGAAGGAGCAGCTACAAAAATGGGGTGACATAAGGCAATAGTAAAATGAGGGCAGCAGCACATAATCTGCCTTCCAGCCATCCGTGTTATCCTGGCTGTTTGCAGGCAGCAGAGGGACATGTGCCCAACAGCACATTTCACTTATTTTGGCTGCTTCCTGTTGCAAGACTCAAGAGATAACTGAGAGCAAAGAATTGCCTCGATTTCTTTCTCAGGTGCTGAATGTCAGGCCTGCAGGACTGTGTTCTACAGCTTGTGATACTGGCTGCAGGAAAGTTAGTGGTTGATAATGGGCAAATGATTGTTCTTACAGGTCTACCACAAAAATGTGAACCCCAAGTTTCCAGAAGGTGGGAAGATGTCCCAGTATCTAGATAACATGAAGATTGGGGATACCATTGATTTCAGAGGGCCAAATGGACTGCTGGTCTATAAGGGGACAGGTACTGTGACACAGAGGTGGGAGAGCAAAAGGGAGGTATTGGTTATTTTCAGAGGTGCTTTATAAAACTTGACAACTGTAGAGAATCCTTTTTTTTAAATGGAAAAAAGGAAAAACCACCTTTTCTAGGCTTGACCATGAGCCTGTCAGAGTTGATATGGTGGGAAAGAGTACTTTGTGTAAGGAATAACTTAAGAGTGTCTCACTCCTGGGACTATAAATCTGAAAAAATTGCTATTGCATTATATGACTAAGACGTCTGCACTGGAAATAAAATACTTCAGCTATACATATGGACAGAGATGCTCCAGATGCTTCTAAGCAAGTGAGATTGTGGCTTAAAATGCCCTCTGAGAATCTCAGTGCTGTTACTGAATTACCAACTGACTGACAGCCAGCTCCATTTCCTAATCAAACCAGGTCTGAGTTGACTGTGAGGAAATAAGCTCAGATAAGCAATCCTCTTGTAGGATACAAGTGAAAGATTTTGCACTGATTTCAGCTGAGAGGAGTTGTGCACTGAAGTCTCACCTGAGAGTGCTCAGCACTCCTCTGGATGCTGACCTCCTGTGATGAGCAATCTGATGAATCTGTCTGAGCAGAAGGGAGGGGTTTCCAGAAGATTTGTCTTTATTAATTGATCATCTGTAGTAATTTATTCCCATGGAATTTGTATCCATGTTTGTTTGGAAGCTAATGTACCTATAGGTTTGGAATATTTCTTCTAGGTACCTTTCTTATCAAGCCTAATAAGAAATCTGAAGCAGAGAAGAAGTTTGCAAAGCACCTTGGGATGATAGCTGGAGGAACAGGTAAAACTAATCCCATCATATGGAGTGTCTAGAGAGTGAAAATGTCTTTATGGATTTAGGTGAGCATTATCACTGTACTTTAGTAGCAGGGTACTTACACCTGCATTTCTTTTCTTTAATTTTTTTAATGGTGGCAACACTGAGGCATTCCAGTGATTTGAGCTCAGCCCTGGGGAGTAGCAACCTGAGGGTTTGAATACTAATTTGCCTCGTGACCTCAGAGAACTCATTTCATCAGTTACAAAAAGTATTTTAAGAGAATGTCTTGAGGGTGAAATTATGTGATAGAGAATCCTGAAGAGAAAAACCCTGCATACAAAAATTGTGAGTTAGATTTGGAACTGTTCTTCATAATAGAAGCCCCCAAACTCTGCAGTCCATGTGGATTAGAAATCCAGAGGTGTGTAGCCATGTGCAAACTGAGATCCCATTGAAGACTGAAGAGTGGCAGCATTAATACTGGAACTATAGCTATGGAAAGAAATACCCACTTTATAACCATTTTGGTTTTTGACAGGAATAACTCCTATGTTGCAGCTGATCCGTCAGATCACAAATGATCCTAAGGACTCCACAAAATGTTACCTCCTTTTTGCTAACCAGGTGAGTATTCTGACCCTTCTGTTTGTTCTTCTTTAATAGCCCACTTGTTTTTGCTGGCCTCTGAGCTTTTTAAACCGATGGCACATGTTTCATACTCTTTCACACTTAGGTGTCTCCTCACAGTTTCACTGAATTCCTACATTAGGGAATAAATAACCAGATCCTGATCCCTCTGCTCATCTTTGTCCTTCACTGATTTCAAGGAAACAGGATTTGTTTCCACTAATCTGTTTGTACAGTTAACCTTCACCATGCTGCTCCAGGGACATTGGCCAGGGCCAGGGCCAAAACCAGCTCATTGGGATTTTGGCCTGGATTAAAAAGTTGTTCTAATTGCCATCTTTAGGACTGTGTTTAGGTGGTTGCTGAGTCTCACAGTTTGTTGTACATAATCTCAATTTACAGAAGCCTGTAATGATAATAGCCATCATGGAAGGGGCAAAATATCAAATTACTTTCTTGATTTGCATAATTGTTATCATTGCATTCGTTGTGAATGGCAGATGAGCTCCCATCAGAGGGTTCCTGGGATGGTTTGGTGCTGAGCAGCACTCTCATTTTGCAGACAGAAAATGATATTTTGCTGAGAGCTGAGCTAGAAGACATTGCCAAGAGGCATCCTGAGCAATTTGTGCTGTGGTACACACTGGACAGACCTCCAAAAGGTAGGGACACATGGAAATGCCTTTGCTCATCTCTGTGCAACAGTCAGAGCTTCACTCTTGCTCCAGGGGACATCAGAGTAATGTCAAGTATTCTTGTCTTACACTTTGAAACTCCTCAGAAACAAACCTTACACCGTGTTTTAAAAAGGAATCTAAGCCAGGTGGGCCTTAAAAAGTAGGAGCTCATAATTAACTTCATTTGGGTCAGATGTGTTACTCTGCATCTTTTCATGTATTTCAGTGTTTGTGAATTTTCATCCAAAGCTCAGCTCTGTTTTGGGCTAGCCCCCAAATCAGGTTATGTCAGCATGTTGTTGGCATTCAGTTGTTTCATACCTGTAAATATTACGTGCACATCTTTGTTGTGCAGCAGCTCCAGATTAGATTCTGGTGAAACAGCTGCCATGTGTATGGATTAAGGCATCATTTTCCTACTTGGCTCACTTCAAATGGCAGATGCCTTCAGTAATACTGCTGCTTGAAATAGTTTAGCATTTCTTTCCTCTTTTAATTTGTTTTCTCTTATCACTAAACTGCATGGCAGAGCTTTTGTTATCACCAAACTTTGTCATCTCATCACTCCATCTCAAGAAAAAAAAAATACAGGTCTCAGTACCTCTCCTTGCCACTGGGTGACTCCTCTTCACTGCAAAAGCTGATTCATTCTTCCTTTTTCTTCCTACCTGCTCATTTCTTTTAAATTTTATAATTTATTGTTTTAAGACCTCTCTGGTTTATTAACCATATCCTTGTTATCTACGCACTTGTTGTCCCCATGGAAGGAGATCACTAGGTTTGAGCTGAGTGAGAAATTTAACCCTCTCCTGCTTTGCAGTGATGGTGCTGTAACTTGATTCTTCAGTTACTAAATGAGGTTTAAAAAGGCTTCAGCCTTTTTAAAGAGATTCAGAGTAATTGAATTAATTTCTTTGTTTCAGACTGGAAGTACAGCTCTGGCTTTGTCACTGCAGACATGCTGAAAGCTCACCTGCCTCCCCCTGGCAGTGAGACCCTCATTCTCATGTGTGGGCCACCACCAATGATTCAGTTTGCCTGTCAGCCCAACCTGGACAAGCTTGGCTATCCCAAGAGCAGTACATTTGCTTATTAACGTTGATGTCACCTGATACCTTTTCTGGAAGTGCTGCATATTTTTCTACAGGAACAGTTGATGTGCAACTGTGCAGCGTTTTGTGTGTCTGTGTTTTTAACCCCCTGATGTAATTTCTGTGGTCTATAACTTCATAATCACCTTGTGTGTTTTAACACTAAGACGCTGAGAAATCATCTTGAATTGTGTGTGAGTTACTTAGTCTGACCTGAAATTAGTATAAAACATTAATTCTGAGGGGAAGAAAAATTAAGGTGAGAGATCATCCACGTGAATTTGTGTTAAATCATTCCATGGTCAGCAAGAGAGAGGGGAACATTCAGAATTTATTTATAACAGTCAAAAAATAAGCATTTATACCAGTGTTATGCTAGTTAGTATTTCTTACTACATATATTTGAAAGAAGAATCAATTGTTTTGTGGATTGACTACTCACAGCCAACTTAGCACAGCAACACACTGAGTTGTAAATACAGCATTGAAAGAAATAGGAAATAGTGTGTTTAGAATATCCCAGGGCTGCTGGAGCAGCCAGTCCCATTTGCAGTGCTGTAATAAATCTGTTGGCTAATTGACCTGACAAAGGATTTCAAATGCCTGTGGTACCTGAGCTGGTCACCAGCGCTGACTGCATTGCCAGATTGGTACATTTAATACCTTTTATTAAACATTATACAGCAGTAGTTTGCTGATGGCTAGACTTATTTCTCATTCTTCTAAATTCCCCTTTTTTGCAATTTGCAGTGATTGAAAAGAATTTGCCTTGATTTTTCCACTGTGGACAATGAAATCCTGTGTTTGTTTTCCTGCGCCTGACCATACAGTGCAGGGTCTGTCATGAGAGACTGGCGAAGTGAGGACCAGGATAGATCACCTGTAAAAAGCACCCCAGGTAGCTCTCAAAGAGCCCTTGCTGCATTCTGTGGCCAGCCCTGGAGCTTCCCTCTTGATTTGGGAGGGTTGTAGCTGGCAGTGACCTGTCCTCAGGCTATATTAGAATCTAAAGCAACACCTGCAGCCAGCAAGGAGAGAGTAATGCAAACCAGACTTGTACAAAGTACTTTTCCTTACAGTTAAGGAGATTTTTTTCTGGCATTTCTCTGTTTACCAAGAGAGCATGTTAATAGCTCATTAATACAGGAGATGTACATGTAAACAGATGCCACAAGTAATTGCTGCTGTAAAGGTGACAGCTTCACCCTCAGCTCCTCAGAAAGTGAGAGGCCATATTTCCCTCTGATACAGTCCTGTCTAGCCCAGTACAACGGCAACAGATTTATTTTGGTGTTTTAAATAAATAAATCTTTTGTTTTGTTCTGGTACTTTCCTGGTAGTCTCAGTTACAGTTTTCTGCTGCAGTTGTTTTTACCTTAGGTAAAGATTAGTGAACATGGCAGCTTGTCATCCTAATAAAAGCAAGGGCTTGATGGACAGTATCCTGCTCCCATTCTTCCCATCCTACAGTGCACTGACTTGGATAAAAAGAGGGCAGGACAGGTGCCAGTGAAAGGGAGGAGAGATTGAAATCCTTGCTGGGGACCAGTCTGTCAAGAGCACAGGAGTGGTGAGTGAGCCATTGCTGCTGCTCTCACCAGCACCCAGCTGAATTCCAGGTAGCTCTGGTTAGCCCCTGTGGTACAGTTACATATTAATGATTCCTGCACTGCAAGTCAATTATAAAAATAAAAAAATTACAAAAGGTCTTTCGTGTAACAGTACATCAACATAGCATGTAACGGAGAACTGAATAAAAGGACAAAACATTGCCAGTCTTGGCTTTCCACGCTCTGGACATGAGTCCCACTCCTCTCCCAACACCTGTTTCCTACTACATGATGTGGGGAAACATCAGAGGAGAGTTACCTGTAAGGTGTGGCTACACTGACAGCAGGAAATGCTACGTGGGAGGTGGCAGAGGCAGAGAAGAGGTAAAACTTTCCTGCTGCAGGGCCCCCAGCTGCTCCTGGCTGCTCCTGCAGGCATGAGGTACAAGTGGTTCTTGGTCATGCTGGAGCATCATCTCCAGTCTTCAAAGGTCGGTGTTAAAAACCTGCTGTCATTGAGCATTTCATCCTGGCTCAGCAGCGTCTGAAAGAGCAAGATGGGAAGGGCTGAGGGTGTTTGGTGAGAGGCTTGAGCTCCCAGACACCCAGCTGCAGTGAGTTCAGGCTCACAAGGTGAGAGCCACACACCCACACACAATCAAAGAATTTCTTCAATACAGCTTTCAAAAAGCTTTTTTGCTTGAGGAAATTCTTAGAGATTTTGTGTCTGGCATGCAACTCAACTATATTTCATAATTCTTCATTATGTCTTCTAGTCACTTATTTTATTTTTTAATAAATTAGCTCCTGTGGAATGAGGATGCAAAAGTGAGGTGTTTGGTTTTGCACAGAGTTTTAGTTCATCTAAATTTTCAAAAGTCTGTACCTCATTCCTGGCTGCTGTGACTGAATTGGTGGTTACCTGCAAAATCTTTGAGGAAGTGTTTTCATTTAAGGGGGTGAACATCTGCCATTTTGTCAAAGAGACAGCAGAGTTCATGAAAACTTAAGAGAGGCCTAAATTAAGCTTAATTTCTACAGCATTTTAAAAGCAGGGTTATTTTTTGACTCAATGTTCCCCAGGCTGTAAAGAGATATTTAATAAGAACAGAGGCCCACTTACTCTTCATTACGTGGAGCAATGACCAACTTTCAGTGAGTGTTAGCAGAACACATTTGTGACTTTGGAACAAGAGAGGAATGGGTACGTACCGTGAGGTGGGTTATGCCTTGGGAAAGAGCCCCTATTTGCATTACTGTGCCTTCTGAGTGCTCCATCTGTAAAAGCAGTCAGCAACTAGTTCAAATCAGACAGCATGTGCAATTTTATTCACTCTACATGCAGCTTTGGGAGGGATCTGTGCTTGGACAAATGAATTTGAGGTAAGTTCAAAAGCTTCTTAACAAAAATGCCTCCATGCTACAAGGTATGTGAAAATGCATTTGATGATAGGAAGAATGGATCCTGATTAAGAGAGATTGATTCCATGAAACTTGGCCTCTAATTCACAGAATAAAAAAAATAAAAAGCTTAACTGATACTATCAATGAAAAGTAAGATTTTCCAAATGGTTTAACACTGATTATATTTCTGGTAGGCTTCTTTCACAGGCAAGATGTCCTTGATGCAGTCCTACCTCTTTTTACGTAGAAGTGTCACCAGCTCTAGGGCATTGTGATTTCCTGTGTGGGCCACATGCTCAGAAGTCATGCTTAATAGACAGACCATGCTCCTAGAGAAAAATCCAGTCTTTCTGTCATGCTTGAACAACTGCACAGTGCAAGTTCTTGGCTCAGAGTTAATGCATTCCCTCACAACTCTCAGCTGAGCAAGTGGACATCCACGCTCACAGTCAGGGTTTGGTGTTCTCCCTGCTTAGCAGCAGTACACTGGAAAGGACCACGGTGAGCCAATGAACACAGATGTTAGATGCACTAAACCATGCAAATGAAAAAATTACCTTCACAGTTAGTCTTTTCAATGTTGTGACCATTCTTTTATGAGGCTTAAACTGTTTTTATGTCAGCCAGTTTACTTGAGCTGCCTCTGTGTGGCTCTTGTGTGTTGCCAAAGTTCACACAAGGCTCCAGGAGTGCTCCGTTTTTCAGGGTTTACATCCCTTTACACAACAGCAAAGTTGAAATAAAATTTGATGGTTTTTAGTCTTCATCATTTCTCTGTATGCTGTCTGGACAGTTTCATTCACAAGTTCACCACTACATTACAAAAGTGAATTAACTACTGGTTTATTAATAATTTGTTCATTGCTGATGCATTGTCTCCACATATATTGTCTAAGCAGAACTACTCCCCACTGTACACCATGAAAGAAAAATTCAGTTGGATTCTCTGATTACTGTCTGTTAAAAAATACAATCCAGTTGTACTTTAATATAACTTGATAGCTTTGTACAAGTTTGTCCAAATGAATTTATTACATTAAAAACCACCCATAAAGATAACAAAAAAAATAGTGTGCCATACTAAAATTATGAAAGCTAGAAGTACAAAAGTCTTGTGTTTACTGTGACCACGCCCTTGACTGACAAAATACCTCGATCTTCGGAGTGTAAAGGTGTCATAGTCCTGAAAAAGGGCTTGAGGATGGATGAGTTCATGAGGATGTTGATAAAAAAAAAACAACCCAACTTTTTTAGTCTGGAACACTTTCCAGTGTCCACAGCCAATACTTTTCTCAGTGAGTTCATGCAGATGTAGCAGAGAGTTTGTTATGGGGGAACATTTGGTTATTTGCAAGCTTTGGAATGCATGGAGAGGATGAGATGAGCATGGCATCAGTCTGTCTGTCCCACCTGATCCAGTTCCCTGTCAGTGAAAGGACTAAGTCCTTTGTAGCCACCATAGTTTTTCGAGGTACCATTCATAGCAGCTGGGCTTGTATCCATAGGACAAATGTAGTCTGTTGATTCGTCAAACTTCTTTTTCCTTAAGTTTCCAAAATGTGAAAATCCAAGTTTCTTTGGCTAAAATAAGGAGTCAACACAAGCAGTTTTGAGTAAGACAAGTAAGGCCGTTCATTAAACATTCAAAATCCTCCCCTTTTTCATTTACTGTTATACCCTGGTCATTCAAGTACATAGATTCTGAATTAACTACATTTGTTCTCAAATTGAAATTATGGTGGATGTTAAATGCATTTACATGATGTTCCTACTAAGAAGAGACAGAACAGATTGCATGCTTATTTTCAGGACCTGATTGAAACACATAAATAGCAAAAGGTCCAGAATTAAGGGAAATGTAGCACTCCTAGAAGTCACGTCTCACTGCCCATTATTTTCTTTGTAATTCAGAGTGGAGAAGTCTGACACTGAGCTCTCTCCTTTTTGGCAGCAGTACCTACCCGAACTTTGGCAGTGGTGGTCAGAGGTGTGTGTGCTGCTGACTCCATGATCTCTCTCTTTTCTTGCTGTGCCTCTGGCCCAATTAACACGTTGAAATTGGTGGTGAGGTGGCGGCGCAGGAGGGTCTTTTGGGGTGGGATATTCAGGAGCATGGCCAGCGTGTCACCATTGAAGCGAGGTTCCAGAATCTGGGAAAAGGGCAGGAGGTTTATTTTTTATATAAATATTTGCAATAGTAAACTACTACAGTGCTTAGCAGAGGATTTCTCACTAAGTACCTGTTCACATTAGACCTTTTATAGCCCACTCATGATACTGGGTTTGAGTGGGAAATACCTGAAAGGAGCCAAGAAAAAATGCTGAGCATGATCAGGCAAATATGTGTTTATATTTATCATCAAACTGTATGTTTGTTTGGGTTCAATAAGCTTCCTTTGAGAATTTTCTGCTCTACTCAGAGTACAAACTTAGCACGATTTCTACCACTGCATTTTTTGCAAAAATTCTACAGCAGTAGAATCATGCTATTTCAGAACCTTGACATTACTGAGCTGCAAACAGTTCTGAATGTTTTGAATTAAAAAAACGTCATTCCTGACTGCAGTGATTTCAGGGCAGTTATTTAGTGTGTCTCAGAGTTCTGGTAAATCACTCAAAGGAGCACTCAGTGATGCCTTATCAAAAAGCAACTTTTGCACAGCACAGTTCAGGTTTCCTTTTGTGTGTTGCTGTCATACACTTGTGCACAGCTCAGCTTTGGTTATAGAAAGTGTTTTAGCTGTTCCTTTTTTATTTCAGCTTTCCTTTGTAAAATGAAGATGCGTGAATCAGGTAGAGAAGCTCCTTAGAAGGCCTGATCACGCTGTCATAGTGCAGATGTGTTTGTTTCTTTCTGCTTGATGAACATCAGACAAAAGGTGGTTTCTATTACAGCCTGTCAGTTTTTAATGGTGAAATGGTAAATTCTTACGATCAGGCCCCCGTGCACTCCGCTGCCTCGAAGGTTGGGTGCATATTCTGCCAGATCCACTGATCTGAGCCATTCCATCACCCTGTGGTTGGACCACTGCACCACGTCGGAAGGAGAGACGTTCTGTTGGAGGGAGCACAAAAGGTGATGACACCACAGCCTGCACGGCCTGAGTGTGCACAGCTCGTATCTCGGCTCAGATAAAAACAGCCTCCCTCCTCTTCCTCCTTGTTCTTCCCTGACTCCGGGATTGTTTCTCTTCAAGGCCCGTTTCAAGCAGCCTCTGATGAGATGGCAGACCTGGTCTAGTACTGATGGAACCCCACATGTTGCATCAGGAAGTGCAACAGCAGTGATTACAGATTACAGGGATAAAAAGGGAACATTTTGACAGCAGGGTTTTTGACTGTTTAATGCTAGGACAAAACTATGCTGATCAAGTAAGGCAAAAACCTCAGAGATTTTAAAAATGAGGTCAGGCAAAGACAAATCATTCCAAATTATCCTCTTGGAAGATGAATTAACATTTTTTTCCACTACGCAAATAACTTCTGAAGAGAAATCCATGAGATTAAACTAATAAGTGGCATAACTGCTGCTTTAGGTGCAAGTCCCTAGAAGCAGTGATTCTGTTGTATCACTGTAAACTGCTGGCTTTCTATCCCCTTTGGCTGGGACCAGGTAATTGGTGCTTGCTTAAATTAATTTATTTCAACATCCTTTTACCTCCTCAACTGGCCTCCGGCGTAGACAGTGGGGGTTGAAGCCATTGACATGCAGCACATGAATGGCACATTTAATACTCAGGTGATGCAGCTGGCTGGTGACTTTCAGGAAGAGGAGGTCATTCTGTGGAGGAGAAAGCCTTTTAGGTGGCACAGAACACACACCAAAACAGATACTCTCCCCAAGAGGAAAGAGTTTAAATTTGCTGTGTAGTTTTATATAACACTACACTGATGCCGTTTAGGAAAGATGAAAGCTTGTACTTTAAAGAGGGTTTGGGTTTTGTTAGAGTGGAGATTTGTGGGGGGGTTCTGTTGTTGGTTTGTTGGGGTTGTTTTTAACATTGCACCACAGCAAGACCTGGCTAAAAAATGAAGGCAGGGGTGTAGCCTATTAAGGCAAATCCAGGCCTTAATTATCCAGACTTGGGCAGGAGAATGGGAAGAAAACAAGGTGGCTGTGTGTGGCTCATGGTGTGCTGTGGATGTGGTCAGAGCTGTACAAATCTCTGGATTTTCTGCTGTTACTTTGCTGAATATTGTTGCTAACTTAGTGTGGAGAACAACGAGCTCCATAGGTTACACATAAAACATTTTACTTTTAATCGTGGGGTGCTACATGATATTGAAAGAAGGACTTTGCAGAAGTTAGCCCTAACATATGACTTATTTTATGGACCTTAGGAACAGATTCCAGGCACTGGGCAGCACAAAAGAGTTATTACTGGCACTGTTTCTGTCTTGCAAAAATTCTTCAACTGCTCACATTCAAAGGAAAAAATTTAAAGTTTTTGCTTATTCTGAAGTTAAAAGTGGTAAAACTGAGGAAAAAGGATTGTACTTACCACAGTTAAGTACTGCAACATCCTCCCATCTACTCTGGATTCATGAAACTGGTCTTTGTACTGAGGTAAGCCAATGTCATCAAGCCACCCTGCAGATGTGAGAGCAATGGGGAAACAAATCCAGACCAGTGAGAAGCCCTTCTCCCCTCTTGCCTGGCCTGGCTTTCATTCAGGTGGCTCATTCTGCCTATTCCCCTTTCCTGAGGACAGCCTCTTGCCAGCAGCCCAAAAGCAATTCCCACCAACCAGCTTTGTCCACACCAGCCCTGTGATATTTGACATCCAACACATGATGGAGCACATCTGCAGCACAGTGGAGCTCTTCCTAGATGGAGCCCACCCACTGAATTCCCTGCTGTCTGACACAGTTCCCCATGGAAGAGCACACCACAAGCTGTATGTCTGGATGTCAACAACAACACAAAAATCCTCAATTCTTCTCTGGTGAAACTCAGTGCTTTTTAAAAGATGTTTGGTGACTGCTTAAACATGAATCAGGCTGAATTTGGGGAGAAATTCCTTCCCAAACAATTCCGTGAGAGTCCAAACACTTACGTGTCACCCAGATATGATCAAGTTGTGCAGACTTCTCATCTTGTTTTGCATTTATAGCTTTAATGGCCAAAACCAATTTCTTCCTGTGCAGTGGGTGCTTTATTCCCATTTCCTGCAACAAAAACCATCAACAAAGAGTTTGCCGTGCCTCTGGCTCCTTTCCTCATGTGAGGGAACTATGAAAATTGATGCTGTGCATTCCAGAAAGGTAGAGGCTGGAATGGACAGAATCAGCAGGTGGAGAGAAGCAGTGAGGAGTACCTTTTCCATGTCCTGAGGTGTGGCAGTTAACAGCGTGTGGCCTGATGTCACCCACTGCCGGGCAAAAATCACGTACTGGCCCAGGCCAAAGTCCTCCAGCCAGTTACAAACTCTTTCAGTGCTCCACTGAGCAAACGGGGCATTGTGGTCACTGAAAAGCACAAGAAACATTGGGAAGAATCTTAAAGGAAAGAACAAATGTCCATATTGGAAAGCTCATGGTGTGCCAGAGGCAGCACTGCAGCAAATCTGTCAGTGTGCTGTGTTCTGGAGTGTCCTGGGAATTGGGACCTGTGAACAGGTGCAGGGTGGATAAAAATTTCCCATTTTCTGTTTGAAAAGAGGGAGAAGGGAATTGCTAAATCCTCATCGTTATGCAGACGAGGAGGTAATTATTCTCCTTGTTATTTAACAAGGTGGAATTTTTGACACTCCACCCTTGCAGCTGGAGGAGGGAAGGCAGGGGAGATTCTTAGGATAATTTTGCTACCAGAGAAATTCTTTCCAGCTGGTGTGCAATCCCACGTGGACCAAAGTGCTTGGGCAAACTCCCCAAGAGGAGGGAGGGATGTTGGAACCCTGAAAACTGGGAGTTTTGAATTTTCTGTGCTGTCAGGCACTGACACAAAAGAACATTGCTTTTAACCTGAGGCTGTGGAGAAGGCTTCCAAAATTGAGTAATAGAACTAGGATCATTGGTGTGTAATTTAAATAGAAGTGTGTAATATTACAAGGGGAAGGATTTGGAATTTGGAGTTTTAGAATATAGTAATAGGTATGGAGCAATATGGAAGTTTTAGAGCAGAGGTTTCTTTCCTTCTTCACCTTCTTGTTCATGGGTCTAGGTAGGATCTTGTTTCATTGGATAGAAAATACCACACTGCAGATCATGAGTGTTTGGTCATTGAGTCAAAAGTAAAAATAATTTAAGTGTTAGTTTTTAATTAAACAATTAAGCCTTAAAAAACCTTGTGACAGAGAGATCGCCATTTCTTCATTTTTAGCTTGTTAAGTAAAAGTGCTGTAGCACTCATTGTAACATAGATAAAAATTAATAAACATCTGAGTCTGAACACGAAATTCCATCTCTTGTACTTTTACTCTTGACTCAGACTAAAAAAAAAAAAAAGGAAGATAAGTGATAGAGGGGTTGTGTCTGCTGGGCACATTTAGCAGCAGCAGGCTGTGCCGGGGAGAGGAGGAGCCCTTACCTCTTCTGGCCTTTGGTGTCCTTGGATCGGGACAGGCGAGGTCCAGCTGTGGCCCGGAGACCTCCCCTCCGGAACTCTGCCAGCCCCAGGTCGTCTGCAGGGAAGTTACCTGACTGAGTCCTTCGAATTCTTGCAAGACAAGAGTGCCACGACAGGGCTGTTAGCTGGTGACAGAGGATGTTTGTTCTGCCTGGAAACTACAGTGACATCTAACAGCTCTGTGAGTCTCCCTGGGAACCGCCAATGCCAAATTCCACAGGCAGCTAAAGGAGTTCTAGGAAATTCAGTCTGGACATAACTCTGGAGGGGAAAAAAAAGAGCTCTGCAGAGCAGCTGTAACACTTTGATCCAATTACTGATCCAGACTTGGAAATGGCTGCTGTTGCTGAAGCAGATGAATTTTTTTCTGCTTTCTTTTCCTTCTGTTTTCCCTTATTTTTTTACCTGGTGTCTTTTGTAATGAGCAACTTGGTACAATTTAATCTTCCATGGCTAATAAAACTGCTGGCATGCTAAATTAATAGAATCAAGATGACAGCAGTGCCTTATTTCTTTCACCAGTATGACGCTGTGAACACTCCCAACAATTTTTCCACCTCCCTGTGTACATAAGGACACACCCGTGCAATCCCAAAGCTGCTTTCTCTCCTCAAATTTTAGCTTATTCTTGCTATAGACAATTGTAGATTTGGCTGGGAATTGGCTTCATTCTCAGCTGAAATGCTTTGATAGTGAATAATAAAAAAAAAAAGACCTTACTTTCCCCAGATTTTCTTGATCCCTTTTGGACTCTTTCTGTTTTCTGGAGACCATGGAGATTGTAGGCCTGAATCCATTCCCGAAGAGAGAGGTGAAAGGTCATCTGAGACCACTGTACCATCCATGTTCTCTGTTTCTCCTGGGTTAAGAACAGTATTATAGTCACATTTTATACCAATTATTGATAAAGTCGTTGTCTGGGAGGGTGATGTTTAAATGCAGGACATGATACGAAAGTACAGATACCTATAAAATTGTTCTTGTATTAAAAAAAAAAACCAAACAACAACATGCTCAGGAGGTGAAAAAACAGCTGGACATTTGATACAAAAAAAGGAAAGTAATAAAACATTGGATAAAATAATTTTGTTATTTCAGTATTTTCTATTTAACTACATTATTTGAATTCATTTAAGGTTTTCTTGCCTCCTCTCAATACCTTAACTCCTCCATCAAAAGCAGTGGGAATTTTTCTAAATTCAGCTAAAACACAATGAAACCAGGGGTAAGTGTCATAAAAAGAAACCCCATGGGAATGCCACACAGCAGGAGCTATTACTTCATTTCAGTACTGCATGTAAGGAGTTGGGATTAGTATTTTGTAGGGAGAGGGAGGGGGAGAGGAAAGAACCAAAGTAAGCAGCAAAATGAGTGTTAAATTTGCATCTCGTTGGGATACAGTACCTAGCACAGGTGCACTGACACTCCTGCCGCGATCTTCAGTCATCCCAAGAAGCAGAAAGCCAGATGGAGAAGCAAGGAGGATACAAAACACCAGCAAAATAAAGTTACAGAAGGGCAAAGTAGTTAAGCTAAGCATTATAAGCAGAAACAAAAAGAAGAAGAAGCAGTTATGCTCGATGTGGAAGTGAATGTGCACTGGTGTGCACAAGCCCCAAGAACTCTGTACAGATCATCTCAGACAGGTAGGGATGACAATGGATCTGTCTGGGCTTTCCTGACTATTCTTGGGAAGTTTCAGCTCTTTAAGCAAAGACTACAGAGCTCTACGAAGCCTACAGAGTATCTGAAATGAAGCAATGTCTAAGATAACATCAGATTGCTCTGAGATACAGAATTGGAGGTGGAATGAATTTACTGCATGTGCAAGAAACAAAGCAACCTGTAGAAAAAATTCTCTGGGCTCAGTGTGTTTGAGAAGCCATTGCTTGTTTCTAGAAAAAGAATATTTTCCTTTACAAGCGCACCCACCCTTGGGTAATCCCCAAGGGTGGGTGAGCAAGTAAGGACAGTACAGTGTGGCTCATGCATTGCCCACAAAGTTGACATCACAGAAAAGCTGTTTTTAAACAATCACAAAAAAACCTATTGCAACCTTGAAACTGCAGTGTGCTAGCAGCTTTAGGGACCAGAGGCCTTAAAATAAACCAACTCCCACCAAAGAAAAAAAAAACTACAGCCAAACAACAAAAAAACCAACTCACTGTAACTTTTAAAGTGCAGGAAGACTTCAGAATCACAAGGGATACTCTTGTGCTCGAGCTCCCAAACTCTTCAGTCCTAAAAAAATACCTGGTCCTGTGCGTTTAACTCCTAACACCTTTTTGTCAATAAATCTGTGCTTAAGGTGCCACTGAAAAGAAATTAATACCAGCTTCCACAGGGCTTTGGTTGTGGAATGGAAATGTATTTGTAGTTCCAAAATCCACTGATGTTTTTCTGTATGTAGTAAATGAAATTTTAAATTTTCACTAGTGGGTCCCCCAGAGCTAAGCAACCAACAGTGCTGATACAGGGTTTTTACCCAAAATGTTCATATTTTTGATAGTTGTACTGTAAAGTTTTAAATGGTATTGTCAGGTGCAACAGGGAAAAAAAAACAACAACCCCTCTAAATTAAACTTATTCTTTACTCTGCCGTGAGCTGTGGGAATATTTCTGGTATTTATTTAAAAAGAGGGGAAAAAAAAAAGTAAAGCAGTAGGACATTCCCTAAGTGAACCATGTGAACATTGTTCTGGAATAGCAGACTCTATCCCACGATGTCCCAACCCCTCAGACAGTTTGGATTTTCCCTCTGGGGGAGGCACAGGTACATACTGAGGCCTGGGATGCTGCTGTCATCGTTGTCCCCCGTGCCACATCCATCAGGGGAGTTGTACATCCCCTGCTCTCCGTTCTGCAGGGCTCGGGGCAGCTTTCCTGGCAGAGTTTGGTACTTGCTGCCTTTCCCCACTGCCTTACTCTGCTGTTTTTAGAAGAGGGAAAGATAAAGTAAATACAAAATCAAAGTGCTCACAGCATCTGCAATCTGGTACACAATGTTCTTAAAGCTGAGAAAAAAGTATTCTTCAAAATGACTCCACTCCCTGCACGTTCCTGCTTCCAGATAACTCCATTTAAACCCATCCATCAGCTGACAGTTTCCCAGCTAAGACACAGCCTTGCCTTCCCTCATCTGCTCCCCCCACTTCACCCACTCTGCATTACTTTAAAATGCATGTTAAATATTGCCTGGTTTTGCCATAATTTTTTCTAGTTGTCTCCCTTTCCTCCAGGACCCTGTCACTATTCAATCGTTTCATCTTTCCAAGGTCAACTTTGTTTTAAATGTGTTTAGTTACTCCTCAGATCATTTTTTTCTCCTCTATTTTCCACCAGACTTTCTCTGTTTCTGCCTCACAACTGTATCTCGCTGAAATTTAACCCAAAAGTATTTGTACACCTTAAATTTTTCCCACCACCATTCCCACCACCACCATTAATAACAGTAAAAGAATCAACACAAAAGTTAGGGTACAGAAATTTAACTTTTGTAAGGACGAAAATCTCTTTGCATAGACAGAATTGTACATGTGAAGTATTTAAAAAAAAATAATTACAGCTAAATATAATTGCCAGTTCTATTACAGAACCTAATTTTCCTCACATTCAAGTAATATCTCCTTGGGCACCTTGCTCCTTTTACAAAAGCAGATGAAATGTTCCCTTATGATAGTTTTGAGCTTAATAAGTTACTTTTTCAGGCAAAGCATAGAGATACTTTTGCCTACAGTTTTGGAAATGGCTTGTAGGGATTTCTTCAACACTGAATCCAGATGAAAAGATGGCCAAGCCAACACTCTGGGTGAAAGATGTAGGGCAGAAATGCTTTTTTTTGGGACAAGCAAGGAACCCCAGCTGACATTAACAGGGAGAACGGTGTACATCCACTATGTGCTTTGGAATAAACTCACGCTGGCAAAAGTGTCAGTATCAGAATGGAGGTTTCATAGGAGAACTTTGCAGTGGAAATATGCAAACCATATTTAGTACGGAGGAACACACAGTGTGCTCCTATTCAGTAACCCCATTCCAACAAAATTGTTTCAAAACATTGTCTGTGACAGGATGATACATTAAAAATTCAATGAGATAAGCACTGCTTTATCTGTTCTTATTCCAAGGCCTAGAGAATTCTTTGGAATTGCTCAGTTCCTCAACTCCAGCTCCTTTTTGGCAACTGCAGGAGCACATCACAACTGGTACCAAAAATATTAAGAGTAAGAGTGGAGAAATTGTGTCTTACATCAGCAGTGTGTATTCTGAGCCTGACTGACCTCAGCTTCATGTAACAAACTTTTAGATAAAAAGTAAAAAAACAAAAGATTTCCCTCTCAAACCCTCTGTTTTGTTTGCCAGCACTGGAACTACGCAAACATTTTGAAGAGAAAATGAATATAAAATGCAAACCAACCATACCATACCATAATCACATCACATCACACCACAGAATTGTTAGGGAAGGATGCAGTTAATATACCTCTTGTTCTACAACAGGCTGTGCTGGTTTTCCATCTACAAACTATGGAGTTTCGGGGAGGGCAATTTCAAAGTTTTATGGAAAAAAGCAACAGACAAATGTTAGTATTAACATACATACATGAAACATCAAATGTAGTCTTATTGCTATGGGGATGGTGCTTAATGTATGGACAATATATTACAAGGACTGTTACCTCTTAATTTCACCTCAATCCAATATTTAATAATAATTGTGTTTGTTCATACCCCACTCTACAAAATTCCTGTGTAAGCTCTATTGTGATCAAAGGAATTTTGCTATTTCCAGGTTTCTGGGTGGTCCCTTTAGACTTACTTTGAGCTGGGAACATAACAGCTGTTTAACAGACCAATATGAAAACAACTGACATAAAATAATACATACAATCCTGTGTGGATCCAGCTGAAACCATAAAGAGCTCTGATAGAAACCCAGTGATAAAAATTCCACCGCAGTTAGGTCAGGGACACTGATGTGGTTTATTATTTTATTATTATTGTTATTATTGCTGGAAGCAATGGGGACTTGAGCTTTGAACAAGGCAGAATAACTCCAGCATGAATGTGTAGGTCCAGCCTTATCACAGCATATCACACAAATTCAGATTTTTGATTTAAGACAAGGAAATAACTAAAAGCTATGGCTTCATAAGTTCTTCATGGAATGATATGTTAGTTCTTATTTGTGACTACAATCAAACAAATGCAGCACAAATTTCACACGTTCTACTTGGTCACTATCATCTCCAGCAAGTCAAGAAAAATGTTAAAATATTTAAGACAAACTTTAAAGAATTTAAGAACTGGAGCAATTATATTACTGGTATCTGATTTAAATGGCATTACTGGGTATAGGTAAGCTGGTATTAAGCCTAATTAGAGTACAGAAAACAACAACATTCTCACAAAGCAGAATTACAAAAGTGTAGAAAAATGCCAGTGTGCATAATGACAAAACAAGGCTGGGGACCACAATGTAAGAAGACTTTGCAAATTGGGAAGTTTTATTCTGGAATGGAATGAAAGACTTTGAGGTGCTCCTGCTGCTTTAACTAAGGCAGCATCACTGCCATCTTCAGGAATGCCATTTGTATCTGAGAGCTAAGGGAAAACACAGGTGCATGCAAGCACCCAGAACGGAATCCTGTGTGGAAATACCCAGTCCCAACATTTAGCTACTTTCAGGATTAGCTGCCTTAATATTTTTGGTGATTTGGAAGTAAAAAAAAAAAATGTTTTAAAAACACCTATTAAAAAAACAATACTGCAGTTTAACAAAATGAATCCTCATTTTTTCTTGTATTCCATGTAAATATTTTGGTTTCTCTCAGGGCAAAAACTGAATTTGAAGGTGTGTCCACATGGGTGTGTCAGCCAGCTTGGAAATTGGGGGAGGGGGGAAAGAATCAGAGCTGTTTTAGGGCTCTTTGCCCACATACAGAGTTAGTGGTGGTTAAAGTTACCATATGTATAACAAAAAGAATATTTATACTTGGTCTTTGTCTTTGAGCTGTGACATTAAACACCAGAAGCTGTGATTACAAATAAACCAACCTTTTCCAAGGATTCGCTCTGCAAGTCTTCTAAACTGCTTGACTTTTTTTTCTGTGCAACCCTTAAAAAAGGGACAGGCAAAAAAAGCAGCAGTTAATACAACAGGGTTTGTTTGCATATCCCCAGTGTCTCATGCACAACAGCTGCAGAAGTCACATAATGTCTGCATAAAACATAGCTCAGAATTAAGAGTTTCGTTTATCTTCTTGCATTTTTAGCCTGAAATTATTGAGAACTGCAATAGATGAAGGCAGAAAGAGTGACAAGGCATCCTCTGACCAGCAGTGAAAGGCAGCCTGGCCCAGTGGGCAGCTTTATCCTGCTATCTCTAGATGATTTTAGAAGCTCTAAGCAAGCACAGCAATAACTCTCTGTGAGCATTGTGCAACATTTAGGGGTTTTAGAAAGGAAATTTGTTTTACCTTTCGATGAAAGTTACTCATTCTCACCTGTTTGTGATGTCCAAAGATTCTTCCTGCTGAGTGGTTAAGTTACTTGAAGGTACTGGAATGCTTCCACTTTAAATAGAAATAAATTTTATGGTTTTAAGGACTGCAGTGCATATATCTTCTGATTCATAAAAATGCTGATTTATCCCTATGATTGAAACCTTAAACATCTGAGCATTGCAAACCTCCACAACAAGCACAGCTTTCACAAGTGCCCAAAGCTGCAGCAAAGCCAAGAACAGTCAAGACAAGATGCCAACAGTTGAAAATAATCTGAATATTATAATTTATCATCACCCACACGAAACACAAGGTCTTGCCTGATTTCCATGGCTTTGTGTGGCACTGGAGGGAGCACAGCTGGTGACAATTCTCCTGCAGAGGCCTGGGGAAGATACAAGAATTTCAAACCTGCAGCTCTGGTGTCTGCTGCTGAATCTACTGTGCCCATACCAAGAAATACAAAAATTCAGCCAGGGCTGAACCCTCATCTACATTACTACAGAGAAACCAAGAGCAAACAAATCATCTATACAGCAGAACCTGCTTCTAGAACATCTGTACCTCTGTTTTCAGTAATTCTCCTTGGGAGTTATTCAAAAGATTCCATTTCCTTAAAGTTGCCTCAAGCTCCTCATCACTGCCACCGGAGACAGGAGAGCCTGAAAGCATCAGAGAGTAGAAGCAGAAAGGGAGGGAAACAGGCAAAGTTTGTTTTCTGCAGTATCAGCTCAATAATCCAGAGCATCATGGCTGGTTCCTTGCTTCTTCTTATTTATTTACTTAATGAACATTCAGAGAGAGGTCTGCTCTCATTCTCTATTTTGCGTGTTAAATACATTTACTCTCTGTAAATTCCGTATTTTTGTGTGTTAAACACAAGTTTCCATTCTGCCTTGCAAGGCCTAAAAATATTGTTATTGCTTGTTAACATAATGGGGTGCATGGAACAAAACCGTCCTTTCAGAAGGTCAAGTTTCCCAGATTAAATTCAGTGCTGAAAATTATGGTGACAAATTAAAATGAGATTGTCCTAAAACCCACTCCACTTCCTACAGTGTAAATGAGAATTGGGAAAAAGATTTTTTTTTTCTTCCCCCCAGATTTTGAAGTCAAATACACAGAATTGTGTGCAGCAAAGCAAGGTGGGCTTTCAGTTGTTCCTTCCAAACAAAACTTGTCAGCTGTCAGGGTTTTCTTTAGTGGAAGCAAATAAATTAGTTCTCCCTCTCTAGCATCAATTTTATGCTGTAAAACATGGCTGATGGTCACAGGAAACACCACATAAAATAAAATCAGGAAATTATTCACAAGACATTTTACCATGAGCTGCAATCATGATGTCCTTGACCCTTCTGTACTGGCTCAGCAGTAGTGTCAGCTCCTCTATCCGACGGTCCTGTGAAAACATCAAATAAATAATATCACATTTTAAATCCTTCATTTTTAACTGCAGAAACACTGTACTACATCTCTGTGATTTTCATGAAAACAGGCTCAGTCTCTCACATGCCTTGGAAGGACTGTTATTTCCCTTTGTACATAGTATTTGCTGGACAATGTGAAATTACAGATGTAAGGAAACCAGAGGAGTTTGATGTTAGGGCTTTTTTGAGAAATAAATGTTATGAGCCACATCAGTGTTCTCCAGAATTAATGTCACCCTGTCTGGATTCCCCACTTGCTAAAGGAAGTTTTTAGGGATGCATATTGTTGTCTATGTGATCCTATATGAGTGTGCCACCATCCAGGAAAATCCCATGGTTGATTTATTACCACAAAAATTACATCCTCCTGAAGAATGGATCCCCTGTCTCATGTAGTCCTTAGAGAAAGTGTGTTATTTGGAACAATCAAAACCATAATTTCATTCTTCATGCATTAACATGCAGAACAAAGATTATTTTCTCACCTTTTCCTCATTTGCAGCCAATAATGTCTCCATTCCTATCTTCAATCGCTGAACTTCTTGGTCTAAAAATGTTTTAAAATGTTGTAAGAGAAATAAGACTTACTATGTTTACTGTGAATAGATGTTTTGTGATATTCTCCCTATGTTCTTACTAATAACCAAAACCATGTCAGTGGCATGGCCAGTGCACTACTAAACTACATTTAATGTAGATTTTTTCAGAAGCTGAACTATGAAAAGCATTGCACAACACAAACATCCTTCTTTTGCTTACAAAAGACTACATAACACTATTTTAAACTATGAAAGTCAAGCAATTGAAGAGAAAAGAAACACTGAAGCTCATTTTGCAAAAGATGAGTGTGAAGTGTGTTTGCTGTTATAAAAGGCAATAATTTAAAGTAGGATGGAAAATATATTCCCTCTGAGAAATAGTTAAAGAACATCCATTAACTTGGGAAGGAAAAATAACAAAAAGCTGGTTTGATACAAGGAAGTCCTGTAAAATATTATTTACTTAAATGTTTCAGGATGAATAACTTGGTTAAATCTATGTTACGAGCTAATGGAGAATTTTCTCACACACAGTTTAGTTACAGAGGTTTTCCAGTAATGTTTTACCAATTAAAACACACTCTCTGGAAATGTCTGAGGTTGTTAATCACTTCCTAACTTTGCTGAACCAAACCTCTCATTTTTCTCTCCACAACAGTCCCAGCAAGTCCTCCTGACTAAACCAAGAGTGATGGAGACAGAACCTGAAAGAATTCTTCTGTTGTAACATGCTTTGACATTAAAGCTGCTCCCAAAAAACCATTAAAACAGATATGAAGGCATGAAGGAAAAGAGGGGAAAGAAAATCAACATTGCCAAAGAGCATCTGTGAAGAAAGGATTTACAACTGAATGTTGAACACACAATGCCACAGCTAGTCTGAAAAAGCTGTAATTAGTTTTTGTTGCAGGGATTCTGGAGAGTGCACACCTTGCAATGGTTAAGTTTTCAAACATGTAAGTGAACCTCACAAGCATTTTTTCAAGGAAGAGACACAGGACATGCAGAGGCAAAGACAAATCAAAAACTAAAGCCAGCAGGCAGTGGGCAAGCAATTGGGAGACTTTTTAAAAAAATCACAATCCCACTAATTTCTCTTTGTAAATAATAGACTTCAGAAAGGACTGGTGTCAAGGTAGATTTAAGCTCACTAGAGCAAATTTTACTTAGAATATTCATGGACATCATCAAGTATGGGGACATTTATTCAAACTATTTTTTTTTAAATTTAATGTGGTGATTTAAAAAAAAAAAACAAAAAAACAAGCCTAAATCCTCCCCTCCGAAGAGAAAGGCTTTCAGTTAAAGCCATCTTTCCCAATATTAAATATTGGGGTTTGCATATGTGCAAATAAAAGAGGGTAATTGTTGGGTTTTGGCTCTGTTAACCTTGACAATGTCCCTTTGAAGTGCCACAGTTTGATTTGTGAAGCTCTGACCTTTATTTCTGCAGTGAGATCTTACTGAGCAGGGCAAGGAGCTGCCTGCCTGCTGCAAGCAGTGAAAGCAGAGCCTCGTGTGTATTACAATCAGACAGCCAAATCCAAACAAACACAGAATTATTGCTGCAGAATGCATCTGAGCTAACATTGGTGGGGAAGGAGCAGTGAGGTAAACCAAAAAGGGAATGGCAAGGCTTACGTTTTTCTTTTAGCCTTCTCCTATAAACTTCCTCTACGATGGTAAGTGGTGAGAGTCAAATAAAGTATGTAGAAAAAGCACATATTAGATCAATTTTGCAATTTAATTAGGATATGCATTCTAGCATACTACAAGTACATTGACATAATTTTTCAACTTTGAGAAGACCACCTAAAATTCTGATAAATAATTTTTTTCTCCAGAAGGATTGTTACTATTTCCATTCAAATACAGTCTAAGTGCTTTTCTTCCCTTAAGTGCAGCCACAAATTTTGTAGAGGGTTTGATTCTTCTGCCACTGGAATTAAGGACACTTCAAGCTTGACACAGATCAAGCTGCACCACACTTCTAGAAGCTGAACGCTGCCGAGCTCTAGATTTACTGTCATACCACACTATCCTTCCTTTAAAATACCATAAATTATTTGGGAATCTCACAGAAAACACAAAATTCCATTAGTGGAAGGGTTCCTCTACCAAGCACTGCTGTTAGACAGAATAATTTCCTGGTTAGACATGCAGTCTCTACATGCACAAGCTCTGCAGCTGAGCGATGTTAAAGTCGCTTCGTTGGAGCGAAGCGCACGAGGTTTTGGGGGAGCCCTGGGAAGGAGGGAGCACAGCACATGGAAATAAATTCATTATTCATAAATTCACAAATTCACATCCCAGCCAGGGCAGCCTTGGGAAGCCTCAGTTAACACCCACAGAAGCAGCCAAGCTGATGCCCTGTGGCAAACTGCACACAAATACTCTGCGTGGATGTGTCAGTGCTGCAGAGGAAAAGGTCCCTAATTCCATATTGTCCTGGCAGGAGCCCCAGGGAGGGAATATTTCAGAGAACTGTGGCACCACTGGTGGAGACCAAAGGCTAAACAAACTGGTTTGTGTGCCATTGACCTGTGTCAACAGTGCAGGCTTAGAACAGAAACCAGAGAACCCTAAACCAGCCCAGGCTGGCAGGGACACTCAAAGTCCACCTGGAGCATCTTTCATGGGACAGGGAGCCTGAACCAGACACAGCCACGAGGAAAGAAACAATGACTGACTTTTAGGATGTTTGGACACTGAAACATTAGGCTTTAGCTACTACCCTGACCTTTTTTTTCCCTTAAAAAACAGAAACTGTAAAGATTTTTCAAACAAGTTTTCAAGGTACACCTGAAAAATAAACTCCCATTGAACTGCAGTGAGTCTTTACAGTTATAAATAAAACACCAACAGAAAAAGTTTCAGGGCCTTGAGGATACTTATTTCAATTTGTGCTGCCTCTAGATTGGAATAGAATTTCACACATTAAAGGCCTCTACTCTGTCAGAACACAGAATCAGTTGACACCACTTTTCCTCTCAAAATAAATTTCAAGTCCATTCTGTTATTTCTTTGTATCCCTTTGCAATCCTGCACCGAGCTGCTACCAAAGCAAAGCGAAAGGAAGGGTTTGAATGTTTAATTTTGTTTCCCCTCCTCTCACCTCTTTCTGCTACTTCAGTGTATGAGGAGGTCCTGGAGAGCTGACTTTGCAAGCGTTCTATCTCTGCATCCTTGAGAGCCAGTTGCTCCTGCAGCTGGGCTATCTCAGCCTGAAAAACAGCACAGAAAAGTCAGAATAACTTCCCCACCCATTCTCTGTGAGTCTTTCTCAGGAACTAGAAGATGTCTGAGTGTATTGAGGTCAGCTACCAACTCAGAATATTTCACAAACACTAGAACAACCTATTTATGCTGCTATTGCTGTTAGAGAAACTCATTTTTCCCCATTCAATAGCCTCTTGGAGAAGACAGATGCAGAGAAATGTAAAATTTTCAAGGGTTTATGTAGGTGAGGAAACTCTGGAAAGCTCTCAATGCTACAAAGTTGGTCATGTAATAATAATGACTACAATAGGGAACTCAAACTTTGCATGAAGATCTCTAAAAGGTATCAAAGGATTTTTAAACAGATACTGGCTCTTTTCAATCCTAATTATAAAATCTATAAATATATTTTATATATTTAAACATTATAAATTATAAATAATCCTATACTAATAAGGATATACTAAAAAGTATAACTTATTAGTTAACTGAGAATCTATTAATGCTGAGCCCTCTCAGCAAGATAACAAAACTGCTTTTCCTCAGAACAGCAAATAGATAGGATAGAAGGAGATAGAAGGAGATAGGCCTGGATAGAAGGAGAGCATGGCCTGGAAAACAACCACACACATGCAACAAAATACCAGTGTTCATTTACATTTACTGGAAATTTGGGGCTGCCACTAGATTTGGATAGAAAATCCCACGTGAAAGAGCTCAACAAGACAGAGGGAGAAGAATTCTGTGATTGTCCAGCTTGAAATGCAGTTATTCTAATCTGGTTTTTGTATTGATGAGAAAGTAAAATATGCTTTGAGCAGTTTAAGTCAGCAGTTTAAAAAGATTTTCTTCAGAGGTCTCAAAACCTCTGCATGTCAACATTCTGCATTTCCCTTGCAAAAGCACATCAAGCCTCCTTGTAGATAAAGACCAAAATAAAAAAAAAGGGGGGGAGGGGGAAGAAAAAAGGAAAGAGGACTAAAAATATCATGAATGTGACCAGTTTCTCAAAACACTAAAATAAAGCAGGAAAGATGCAAAACAACATTATCCAAATAGGGAGAAACACAGATTAATTAACACGCAAACTTATTTTCACCAGGAAGCAAGTGGTTGGATTGCAGGAAAATGTCACCACTCTGCCCAAAATTCCATGTGGAATAGAAGAATCTGCCTTGCTGCTTCTCTGAAGGGCTCCTACACTTCCCACTGACTAATGTGCTTTTTATATCCAGCCATGGATATATTCCAATTTCTCATCCAAGAAGCTGGAACAACAGGAAGACAAAAGCTTGCAGACCTTAACACCAGATCTGGATTTGCCTCCCCTGGTCTACTTGATCTCAGAGCTCTTTTAAAAGCTCTCTTTTCCCTTCATCTCTAATTCCTGTCATCTGTGATTATTTTTCTGCTTCTTCTCTCTTTCCTTGTGCTTTTCTTCTTTTCCAGTCCTGCATCTTCTCTCCCTCAGTGTGTTTTATGGTTCTTCCTTCCTATTTTCCTTCTGGTCCTTCATTTTCCATAATTTCTATCTGTCTTGGCAGCTGGCCACACACTGCTTGAGAAAATATTTTCCCAAAGACTGTTCATCTCCACCATTTCAGAGAAAACATTTCCATGGATTGAAGAACTATTATCTTAATGAGAAAAAAGACATGACAGCAACATTCTGTTATTCATCCAAGAATTCTCAAAAGAATGAAATGCTAATACAAATAATAGCTGTTTGTCATGTCTGGATCAGCATTAAATAGAAAATTCAGTTTAATAATTTGAAATGTTTCTCCAAGATTCAGCCACAACTCAAGAGTCAGCCATTCATATCAACAGGGATTATTGCACAAATGAAAGGACATGTGATTACAGCACAAGAAGGAAAAATCATATGGTGCTTTTTAATCAAGTGGAAAAGGGCTAAAAATTCAAACTAGAAATAACAGAATGCTCCACTTGAAAAATTAATTACTAATTACTGGGGAAAATGATTAAATGTTTCAGATGTCAAGTTTCTCCAGATTATGATCCAACAGCTTTGCAGGATTTAAGGTCAATGGAAGTGTAAGTGTGATGCACACAAAGTCAAAGCAGATGAGCTAATGGTGGATTTTGGGTTTAATGTCTACGAAAACAAATTCCATAGTAAGCAAACACCCAACAAACTTTGCATGTCTCCTCAGGCTGGAAAGTACACCCCCCTTGGGCTTGTCATCATTACAAATCAAGGCCAGGAACCCTCAAAGAGTCTTTACTCTGGGCAGCTCTTTGCAAGTCAAAATGCCTTTTGTGGTTCCCTAAAATAAGAACTGGAAGAAGCACCAGACTGAAAACTTCATGGAGGGAGCAAAAGGCACAAAGAAAGGTACACCACCTTCAAACCAAGATATTTATTCCAAAGATGGTTAGAGAAAACTTGACTTCATAGCTACCCCAGTACAAGGTAAATGTCAGAAAAGTAAATATTGATGGGATGTGGAGCATATCCCTTCCCAGCTGATGGAAGCCTGTCTTTAGAAAATGCCAAGGACTCTGCTTACTTTTGTAGCTTTCAATTTCCACTCATACTGATTTCTTTCATTTTCCAGTTCTTCCACTTTAATTTTGAGGTGCCTGAGTTCCTGTAACAAACCCTGCAGAGGAAGAAGAAGATTAAAGGTAAGGTTTTTCTGGCAGATATTAATTTTTCACAGTGCTGAATTACAGATCATGCATGAGCCACACAGTGTTCAACACTGAACCACCACTAAAAACTGTGACCTGCTCTAGGAAGCTGTGCCTTAAATGTCTCTTCTCCCATTCCTTGATAGAATTGTATCTTGCTCATTCTAAAGGACAGTATTATTAAAACCTCCATGGAGCTCTGCAAGACAAAATGTCTTAAAATGAACTAAGGAAAGGAAAATTTGGAGGAGTGACCCAGTTCTGGACTCCTGTGCAGTGTATACATTAAGCACCACACCAGCATCTTGGATTACATTAAGATTTACTTGGAATGGCTCCCAGATTTGACCCTCAGATTATTTCTCCAACCTACAGCTTGTAGTTCTGATAGTCCATTAAGCAGTTCTGCACAAAAGCAAGCCCAGAAACAACAGCACTCTTTTCAAAATAGGTCTAACAAACAAAATATTTATTTTTATAACATAAAACCTATGAGAGAAATTACTGAATAGCTCCCTCACAATACAAGCAGATTACTTATGAGTTCTGGGCATACAAATTTTGATCAAAGAGATGTGGCAACAACCTGGTTTGAAATCAAACATTAAAATGTTTTTTTCTAAGCATACCAGTATCATTCCACCTCCAGTGAAATGAAGCCATTTATGTAAAGCAGCTTTTGTTTTGCCACGTGACACAGTTTTGATCAAATATAACCAGGCTCTGTTATGTAAATTCTGGTACCTGCTAATGTCAGGGAATAAACAAAATGGTGTTGGATTTGCTATTTTAAAAGTACAAGGAGATTATTTTTATTATGGCTCTTTTCAATAGAAAAAGAAAGGCTGCATGTCAGAGAGTCTCAGCTGAAATTATTTTATACCTGTGTTAAGCTTTTAAGATACCCAGGAATCAATAATTTGTGTTCAGAGGAGGTGGGGTGGCATCACCATGAGGAAAAATAGCAAACTACCAAACCATGCCAGCATGCTGCACATCAGACAAATCTCAACCCCCAGACCCAAAAAACCCACACCCCACCAGCACCACAGACTTACAGGTGGAATGGAAACTGTGACAAGTCTGAAAGGGGTGACTGGATTTTACAGATTTCTGTGCTTTAGCAGGCAGCCATCAATGGTGACCAGATTTGTCCCAGTAATTGCAGTGGAGAGTCTGGGGTGGGATTTTTTTTTTCCCCTGGTGATTTTTTATGGCACTCTCACTCTTTGCTAATGAAAGCCACGAAGATTAATGCCAAAACATTGCCAAGGCAGCTGTGGTTAGTGGAATTTAGTTTGTGCAAGAGAGAGAAGAGGCAATGCAGAGGCTTCTGGTGCTTCTCATACTTCACACTGAGAACAATTCTTCTGGCCCAGAGGCTCTACTGATCTTGCACCAGATTGAGGACCATTAGGGGCCAAGTCTGCTTTCCTATCTTGAGACTTTCTTTCCTGGATCCTACTATTAATTTCCAGCTGCAGTCTACACATCTGCTCCTGTAGGTCACTGATCAGGTTCACTACTGACTGAAAACATGGGAGGACAGGGAAAAAAAAAAGACAAAAAAATAGAAAGGTGAGAGAAAAAATGATGCAAAGAATATATTTCTACAGTTGCAGCACAAAGAACTATGTGAAGCACATCAAAGGCAAGCTTAAAAAAGACAGATTATGTGTTTTCTTTCTGATAAAGCAGATGTAAATGAGTATAAACCTGGAATATTGCACAAAGCCACAGTTTACATGGAACTGAATCTACATTCCAGACTAATTCATGATTTTGACTCTGAAGTTAAGATCAGAAACTTTTTCTGGAAGGTTTTACAGTTATGTGAGGGACAATTTGGAACCTATTTTAATATGCTGGCTCAGAGGTACATTTTGCTGAAATGGGACTTGATTGCATTCATTTGCACTTCCAGATCATCCAGCAGGAAGAAAGTGCAAAGTGCTCAGCTGGGGCCATAGCCTGCTCTTTCATAATTTATACACAGAATTAACTAGTAAAGTAATTCTGTTTGCAGGTCCAGCACAGGGCAGAAATAACTCCATGACCTCTCTGTCTGGGCAGGATCTTGACATGGAGGAGGAGTGAAGCAAGAGATGCAGGAGAAACCAGGAGGATAGCACAGAAGAAAAAGTAATTGTTTTAAAGTGCACTGGTTTGCTGGTCAGCTTCTTGGATTTGTGTGTGTCAGTGATACACACACACACAAAAATCCAGTTTAGAAAGTAAACCAAAGTCAGGTATGAAAATTATATGATATTTCACCTCTCTGTTATATGATATTATTAATTATATAATTCCCCACTCTGTAACAAATAGCACTGAGTGTATTTCCAGCTATCACAGGTTTGAAGTGTCTTTCTCTTAGCTTTCATGTACCATTAATAACACAAGTTTTGTGGTTTCTCAATCTTCTCAAGTGGAACAAATTTGAGCAGTTTAATCCACGTTCCAAAGGAGAGAAAAGGATTTCAGTGGACAGAACAACAGTTGATGTGGCAAGTAATTTTTTTTCATTATTTTCTTCATTAGAGTTGCCAACAATCCTCCTGTAACCTCAACTCTGCAGTAAAATCAGGAGTCTTAGAGCTGGGGAACAGCAAGGACAGGGCAGTAACAGCATCCACAGTCAACTCTAAACATTCACAAAGATTTACCTAACTCATACAGAAGAGTTTCACACATTTGAGTATTTTCTAGCTCACTGTGCTTAAGATGAAATTCAGAAAAGCCATTACATACATTCTACTTCACACATATGATGCTCAATCAGGATCACAATGTCTGATGCTCACCCTCTTTCACCCAACAAACCTTCAATGGACATAAATGAGAATTAGGTTTGTTTTTTTTTTACCACCCTCTCCACAATCAGGTACCTCCCAGAGCAGCACCAGCTGGGGACTGGGCCTGGCAGGAACATTTATTAACACTAACTCCAACACCTTGGTTCAGATGAGGCAGCACACCAGACTCCCCACAGGGAGTCAGTGGCTCACTGACTCAGGTTTCTTTGGAATTGCAAGCAGCTTTGCACTAGATATTTAATTCAGAAGTTACAAGAGCCACAAAATGCTTGCCAGCAGCTTACAGCCAAAGCCAGAGACTTCTCCCACACCACAAAAGGAAGAAGGAGGACAGACAGAAAGTCTCTTTTGTCCATGTTCAGGTAGAGCAGCCATGAATCTTTAGACAATGCTGCTTCCTCATACCTTGCTACATTAAGAAAAACACATTTTCAAAATTTCTGTGGCTTCTCAGGTACAGAAGCCCCTTAGGTGAGACTCCAGAAACCTTCACAGCATTACTGTGTTAAAAGTAGGACATTATTCCCCAGAAAAGGAATTAAAATGACAAAGCCAGGAGTGAGATAGTCCATGTAAACGCAGCTATTCTCCTGGCCCCTCTGTAATACATATAAATAAATGGCACTTTATATTTAGTATGTGCTTTTGAAGAGCCAGAGACAAGTGGCATTCAGTGTGAAATCAATATCTTGGAGAGGAGGTTAGAGATGCTTGATAAACTCCTTGCTGCTCACTAAAACCAAACCCAAATGACAGCTGCACAAGATAAAGTGAAACCAATCTTGCACATTAAAACTCTCTCGCATTTAGAGGATGCCTTAATTTGCTTTCTTTCCTCCCAGCCCAACCAGAAAAACAATTCTATAGATGAATTCTAAGTGTCTGGAAACAGCTGCTGTGAAATAAGCTGACACAAAATTAGAATAGAGAGAAAACGTGGTCGAGCTGCAATGATCCTGCAATGCCACATTTAATTTTAAACTTTTTAAACCTAATTATTATATTTAGAAATAGCAGGGTCAGCCGTGAAGTATCAGGAACAAGCTGTTTAAAATGGTTTACATGCTGGATGCCAAAACCAAGAGCAAAGTACAGGTAGGCTGTTGGGTTTTTTGTTTGTTTTTTTTTTGTCAAAGTGGTTTCTTCATGTAGTTGGGCAGTGGAAGCAAAGAGTTCAGGAAAACACTCAAAATATTACCAAGTTTAAGCAGCTGTAGTCAAATAATGTAAAGAACATTAATACATTTCATTCTGATGTTTGAAATTGTGTCTGTGTTGAAAAATTAGTATAATTTACAGGAAAAGGAGCAGAAATAGGGTCAAAGCATTAGAGTTCAACTAAGCATCCAATTTCATTGAAAGCAGCTCCTGATAAATTTGATTAATGCCTGTTCAGGGGAATCTGAAATAAATACACAAATAGCTCAACAAGCAAACCAAAAATGCTTTGAAAAAGCTTTCCTTACAACACCCATTTTCCTTGCTCTGCACACACAAAAGTTTGTGACTTTCAACACACCAGAAACCTAATCACACCTTGGGGTAGTTAATAATTCAGCACACACTCAACACAGCGATTCCAAACTTTTCCATCAGGTTAGAATCCTGTTTTCCATCTCAGCAGGAACGTGTCCTATCACTGAGCAGTGCCACGAAGGCATCCAGGCTGTTCCAGCTCAGCTTTTCCACACACACCTCCCTGCAGCAGCAGAATCTCACAGCTCCAAACCTCCCAAGCACTCAGGAGCCCTGTCCATAAAAAATGCACCCGAGAATCTTCTCTGCTTTCCAGGAGCCAGGCTGGCTGTGTGTGCCCTGCCATAATCCAGGCATCCTCCTCCCTGTATTCCACACGTCATGGGGAGCACTGGGAGCACTGGGAGCACTATCTGCACCATCAGGTGTGCTCAGACCTGCTCAGGTTTTCAGGCAGCCTGAGAGTGCTCAAGCCCTCTGTGCACAAGGCACTGGCAATTATGCCTGGAAGGGCACAAGAAATGCCACAGGTGGTAAAAAACAGCAGCTGGTGCCTCTCTGGCTTGCAAGCTCTGCCAGAAATCACTCACTTTATGTTATCTTTGAATCTCTAAAGAAAACTTCAGAGAATAAATAAGTTGAAAGCAAACACACCCCAAATGAGCCACGTCACTGCAGGCAAAGTACTCATGCATAGTTATCAGCTATTCCAGTAGCAGAGCTATGGAGAGCAAACAGTTCCTAATGCTGCCTGGATTTCAAATTCTCCTAAGTCAATACGGAACAAAGTTTGGGTTTTTAATTATTTTTTCCAGTCAGCAACGCATAAATCTCAGACCCAGCACTCCTCCTTTCCAGGCAGTCCTCTCCTGCTAGCTTAGCTGGTCCCCTTACAGGGCCATCAACTAGGGCAACACATGGCAGTTTGTATGAATTTCTCTCTTCCATGATTGCTTTCCTTCCCAGCTCCCACCTGCTGCTCAGCGCCATCATATGGATGTTGCTCAGATGAATTCCCTGTTTCATACTCTCTTTCTTAACCAATACACAAAACCCCCAAAGCTCCTTTGATGTCCAGAACTCTCCACATCTGAAAGGGAGTAAGGGCTGGAATTACCTCCAACCCAGGATATTTTTTTGCACTATTTATTATGTAGCCACAAGGGGAAAGACACATTTGAGGCAAATGGCCTCCCAGGTGCCACAAATACATTACAATCCCTGCTCTCAGTGCTTGTGGCAGCCCTGGCACTGAGCTGAGTCTTTTCTGCCACAAAAACAGGGAAGAGCTCTGCTAAGCCTGGCACAGCCATGCCAGCCCAGCTGCCAGGGAAAGGAAAGGGTTAAGTGAACACCCCCTGCAATAAATGCTTCTGGAAGGGACTTGGCCTTGGTGAGAGCCAAACAGCAACCTCTGAAGTATAATGAGAGAAAGGAAAAGAAACCACATCCCGAAAATGCATAAGCACACTGAATTCACAGGGTCAGTGATCCAGGCTGTGCTGCAAGCCTGGAAAATCCTGTTCCCTGCTGGTTTCAGCCCAAAAGCTCAGGTGGGTGACAGCACACCAGAGACACGGCATGGAAAAAAAATTAAAACAAGGTAATGAAAAAAACTCACCTCAGCTTTGTTCTGTTTCTCTTCATATTCACTCTGCTCCTTTTCCATACCAACCAGCTTAATCTTCAGATCTGAAACTTCAGCCATCAGATCCAGCTTCTGAGTCTCGAGCGATGTGCGACTTAGCAGCTCCTGAAAGCAAAGCAGAATATTTCCCCAGTTATTTATGTGAGCACTGACAGACTGCCATGTGTTTTATTGGCAGGCCCATATTAAACCCTCAGTTTGAGCCTCAGTGTGTTTCTCCAGTGCTGCAGTTATTTTTGTCTAAGTGTTCTGTGTTAATCACCAAACCACCGTGTCCCTATTTCTCCTTATTTCTATTTCTCTGTGTCCCTATGTCTCCTTATTTCAAGCAAATGTATGGCAAAGTTAATCCCTGGGCTAGACATGAAATCCAAAACAATACTCAGGCTGAAGACACAAACCTACACAATGGCACATTACAAAAGAGTTGGCATCTTCCTAAACCACTCATCAGCCAAAGCCATGTTTTAGGATTACCTTGTAGACCTTCTTGTCACATGTCATCCAATAAAGGATGTGTTGCAGAATGAGCACCTTAACCAAGCTGAGCAGCAGAGGGAGAGGGAACACCTCTGCAGCTACACCAATAAATAGTAACTTACACCATGGAGTACATGAATCTTTCTGAAGGCTGCACAGCGTGGAGGGAACTGCAGTGAATGAAAAGTCCTAACTGGACCCTAAAAGGCAATGTCTAAACTAAGAAACACTGTGAAGGAGAAACAACTGCTCATGGCTTTTGCTTGCGTGCCCCAAGCTGGTTTTCCAGATTGCAGGGTAGACATGCTTAGGATGGACACACATCCATCACATCAGTGTGTTTGGAGAATGGTCAACACTCACATCTTCACTGAATCTTCCATTTTTCAGGAAAGCCAAGACAAGAAACCACCCAAAATTGAACTGAGTGTATTACATACATCAAATGCCTCTGTCACCCTCATTTTCAAAAGGAAAAAAGTCCAATCAAGAATTTAAGCCTCACTGAAAAATTCATACTTAGTTTTCCAGGCACCAAATCAATTTTTAATAAAAGAATGTAGGCTTCCAAATGGTTAAAAGATTTTGTGATAATTCATAAATCCCATTAGTGTGTTGATCATGTGGATCACACTGAGGAATCACAGCAGAGTGTGCTTTGAATTACATGGATTAATATGATTTAAGCGAAGTTGCCATAATTAATCTGGATCTACACTGATGTTATTGAGGGATCAGAAATCACCACATCCATCATCCTTTTCTCATCTCTTCCTCTGCCCCAAACTGTACACTACATTGCAGACCATGGCTTGGACAAAGCCACAAAGGTTATTTCAAAGATTACAGAGTTAAAGTTTATTTCAAAATCTGCTCTGCATGTAAATTATTTTAGTCTGGGGAATATTGCACAAATTAAAAATAATACTAAACTTGCATCTGTATTGCAATACCAATTATCCAAGCCACCCACTATTCCCAATGCCATGCCCATTCCTGCTGACATTGGCAATGATATTGGTGGATGGATGGGAAAATAAACAGAAATGTAGCCTCATGGTTTTGGCCTTTTTCTTTTTTTTTCTTCTCTGAATGAAATAAATCAAGCACTAATCAGGGAAAGATATTGCATGGACTTTCTTATTAAGAAACTCCAAGAGGTAGTCACTTAATGAAATACCAGGAGGAGCTGCTTTCTACACAGGTGATTAAAAATTACAATTATAATTGCAAATAACTTCTCTGTCTTCCAGAAAAACACTAATTTGCAATAGTTTCAGAGGCACATCCCAGTCCAGACTGGAGCAGGCTCTGCACAGCAGTTAAGGTAGCAGACTGCTGCAGGTTAAACCAGAGTTAAAAGTGGCAGCTTTGATATGAAATAAGGCCACTGAACATCAGAAAGAAGAGCAGGATGAGGCAACTCTGGCCCCATGGACAGATTCTATTCACTCTTGAGCTAAAACAACATTTAGAACTTTTTTGGACACTGACATGGTGTTCCATGATATGGGAGGAAGATTTCTTAATAAGGCAAGGAGCCACAGCATCCCTCTAGGGATTTTAAACAAAAGATCTACCCTTTGAGTGCACCATCTGGCATTACTCCTTATTTTTCCTACAGATCCCTAAATTACCCTCGGTTATGCAGTGGAGAGCAATCCACACCGACTCCTCTCATCCCAGGAGCTCTTTGTGAGCATGGAGGCACTACCTGGTCCAAGTGAGCATGAAGGCAGCTGTTTGGGTTTGTTTAGCCTTTAATCAGCTCAAACAACGTTTTACCATTTGCTCTGGAGCTGGGGAGTCAGATATTCTCAGCTGGAGCAAACTGGCATAAACCTTGTGACTGAAAATAGGCAGAGCAGCTAACTACCCCTGGTTTGTTTTCAATGGAGCTCCACTGATTTAAAACAGCTGATAATTCCTCTTGCATCCAGAGGACCCAACTTCTGCTTTGAAAGCAAGTGCCGTTTGAAGTAAATGTCTCCTCTCGAAACAGGAACATCTGGAAGCAATTATTTTCATCTTCAAGCAGATGCTCACAGTGAACAGCTCATTAGGAATGTGAACCATTTTGTTACAGAGAAATTATAGTGTATTTCAGCGGTATGATGCAACTTGAATTCGGCCAGAATAAATATGCAATTGTAAGAAAAGAAAATACAAATTTATGTTTTTGGTTTCAAAGCAAAAAAAAAAAGATAATATAAGACAGGCAAAATGGTAATTTAGGCTGTGGCAGCTTTAGGAGGATCTTAGCTGAAAAATAGAACAGATATAGAATATATCCTAGGGAGTCTTCCTTAGAAACAAGATACTTGTTTTTAGTTTTAAAATGTACAATACATTATACTATGTGAGTGTAATTTAGCTTCTTAAAGTTCTTTTTCTAAACTCAACTTTTAACTTTAAAAATTGAGGAGGCATGCAGAAGCGATGATATACATGTATCAGACAGATCAAAGAATAGCAAACCATTTCCAAAAACAACATGCTTTTAAAAACTCACACTGCATATTTCTAAAGTACTTAATCAACTTTTCCAATATTCCCAATGAAGCTGCAGCACATGCTGCATATCTCACTCTCACATTTAGTTATCTTGGAAAGATATAATTCTTATAAAACAGTTTATAAAATCTAACATGACAAAAATAGCTTGAAAAGAGGACATCACAACTTTTTAGGCTCTCAGCTGCAAGCACAGAAAATTCCAGGATATTAAGCTCTCCACAAAACAGAAGAAACAATCATGCCATACACTGATTGAGAAACCATAAGTGAGATTTTAGTCAAGTGAGGAGGAGAAAAAAAAACCAACCCAAAGATCCCATTTTGCACTTGTGCACCGTACAAAATACAACATTTGAAAAACTCCTTACTTTTCACCCTTATTAAAAGCCTTGAGAGAGACAGACAAACCAAGCTACCTACCTGGGAAGCAAAATCCAGCCAGAAGCAGCCCTAATGAGGGCTGCACTCCTCAAGGGCTGCGTGTCAGAAATAAGATATTTGCTTAGCTGGAGACACAGCTGAGAGCCATGGACATGTGCAGTCACCATGCCATGGTGCAAGGCAGGCAATTACAGCCCTCCAGTGCATCATTTGCCCATTTTATGGTTAGGGCAGGGAAAGGACAGAGCTCCCCAGAGCCCTGCCAGCTCGAGCAGCCCTTGGAGCAGATTCCTGCCCACATTTACTGCAGAGGAGCAAAGCACTGGAATGCTCACCTGGAGAGATCAAGCTTGCACAGCTTGAGAGCACGCTCTGAAAAAGCTTAGGGCTCAACCAGAGCAGCACAGAGCACACTTCAAAATCTGAAACACTAAGCCAGCTGCTGGCAAGAAGCTGCTGCATGCTATAAACAAGTGCTGAAATTCATCTAAGATCAGATAACTCAGGCAACTGAAAGTTGAAGGAATGGTCTTTGCCAGCCAGCAGAGTTCCTGAGGAGCAAACATACACACCAGATTTACACCCTGCAACCAAGACAGCATTCTGGCTCCCCTGAGCAGGAGACAACTGCAAAACCAGAGCAGGTACACACTGAACAGTGGTGGATTCAAGCTCCTGCTCTGATTCAGCTCCCCCCTGCATTTTTTTAATCCAGTTTTTTAAAAGGTTCCCCACTGCCTGGCACACCTTCCTCTGGCCCTTGCACCCAGACAGCAGTGGGCCATAAACTGACAGAGAACAGAGATCCACTCCTGTTTACACCCAAGCATTTCAGGTTTTATGTGTATTTTTTTAAGACACAAAGAATCCTAAAACCAAGTCCCTCGTACTTTTTAAGAGAATTCATTTGATTGAAGACACAATCGTGTTCACATAACAAAACTATCCAACAAGAGTCCCCTAGATGATGTCAGAAATCATTTGGAAGGCACAAAGATGTGGTCAGACCACATGTGGGGTTTGGTTCAGGTCAGGTACAGGAAAGACCCTGCCATCCAGACCAGAATTGTCCTTGGCAAAGCAAACTGCTGTCCCTTATGCCAGAGAGCTTCCATGGAAATTACTATTTCTTAAATAAATAAAGTGCAGCTCTGGAGTAGTAAAGAGGCAGCAAACTGGAATCACTCATGATAATTACCAACAAATGCACGTAAAGGCACCGTGGAGGTGAAATCTGTGTGTATATTCAGAAGTGTATATTCATTTTTCAGATGGACATGGCACAGCTGTGGATCTGACAGCACAGATTCCACAGCACTCATGTGTTTACATTAGGCATGGCTGGTGCTTCTGTTATGGGGCAGTTAATACAGCTACTTAATAGAGCAAAAATTACTTCTGCTTTCCAATTCTGCAGCAGGTAGAGAGGAGATTCCCCCAAGGCCCTCTCTCCTCCAAAAAAAAAAAAAAAAATTATTTCTTAAAATTGTCTGGAAGAAAAATTTGTGGCATTTACTTAGTAGTGCCACAAAGAAACTTAGAACAAGACACACACACACATCATTGCTCTGTAGAATTGGCTGTAACTTTACAATTTAAAGCAGTTGATATACTGGAAATGGACTGTCACAGCATAAATTTTTTCCTAGGATATTTCTAGGAACTTTTTAAACTTTGCTTCTAAACATCTCCATTACAATGTGCTAAGGAGAAAGGCAGGTAGCTTTTCACACAGACCAGCCTTTCCACAGCATTTCCACATCCCACTGGAAGGTAATTCCATGAGATTAGACGTGTATCTTGCTCCAGTCATGCTCCAGAACATTTTCTGTTAGCATTGACTATGAAGGATGACCTTGCTTCTTGGCCCAAACCTGAATTATACTTCAAGACTGAGTTAAAGTTTTGCCATTGACTTTCATGAGTTTTGAAAAGGACTGCTTCATTTTTTTTGAAGGAAGAATGTGCAGACACCTTCAAGGTGGAAAAATATTTTTCTTCATTACAATCTGATGGTGGAAGAAGTGTCCTTACAAAAGTAAAATATTGGGTTTGATGCCACAAGCATGACATTATGTGTAACTGTGCACACCAGGGCATCTCTGTGTCTCTCACACAGGATCTTCTCATTGCCCAAATGCTGCTGAGCTGAATTTTCCTTGGCAGTGCTCCCTTGAACACTGAGGTCAAAGCACATCTCTCCATTGCCCTTCTGCCACACCTTGACCTTTGCTGTGAGCTGTTGGGCAGGAGGAGGGAGAAGGATGGAGGGAGAACCCAACCTTCTCCTCTGCTGCTGCTGCTCCACATTCAGGATGCCCACCCAAAATTCTGAACAGCCACTTAATGTTATTTGCGTGACTTTTACTTCAGTTGCTGTTTCAGAAGTGGTTCTGTGATCCCTTTGTAGCAGGGTTCAAAACAACTGTGCATAAATCATAAGCTAGAAGGATTTTTTTTGCCAGTAACCCCACCCTGCCAAAGAGGACAAGTCTCTACTAGCACAGATTCAGCAAAAATTACTTTGTGGGGTAGCATTAGACACCCTTTCTGCTGTGGAACTTCCAGCTACCATCATTAGGTTATCTTAAAGTTTCTAATTTTTTTATTGAAGCATTTTTTGCACAGAATTAATGATGAGTCACTCTTCTTATAGTTCTCAAAATTAAAAAGACAGGGCTTTATCTGTATTGTTCCATTTTCCACTTAGAGGAAGCAGCTGACTTGAGTTCACAAAGGCAAAAATCAGTGGAGTTCACTACATTGTAAATAAGGAAGCAGAACCATGAAATAAACCTGAATTTACACTACAGCCCCTCCTAAGAGGGTAAGAGAAGTCATTCTGAAAAGCAGGATGGCAGCAGCAGCTGGATGAGGAGATCTGAACTCAACTCTCCCCAAAATCTGACTGATCCATCTATTTAAGCCCCTGAGGCCACACTCACTCTACTTTTGACAAATTATCTGCAGAAAAGTCCACTGGCCACATATCTGACATGAATGTCATAATCACCCCATGATCAGGTCATTCTCTTCTCCCCAAATCTCAACCCATCCCCCATAGGGGATAATCTTTTCAACAAGATGAATTGAGAAGAGAACCTTCAAAACAAATGATATTAAATAGGCTCCTGTGCTGAGACAATAAATGCACAACTTCTCTGACTGCTGAGATATCTAACTTGGGTTTCCCACATCCCACGGTCTGCTGGGACAAACAACAACTACAGCTGCTCAAAGTTATCCCAAAATGTAGATTTAAGGCTTTTTTTTTAGACAAATCTGGAGATTCTCTGGCTTCTTTAGCTTTGGTACAGCCTTTTGTGGCTTATCACCTTAGGATCAGCTTTGTAAGCAATTCGTGTCCGTGCCTAATGCCAGACAGGAACATGCAAACGTTTTCACTGAAATGGCAATGTTCATGCAACATTATATTCTATTTTCAGATGCCTCAGTGTTCTGGGAAATAAGGCTTCAAGTTCACAGTTTCCTCAGAAGACTATGTGGGCAAAAAAATTGAAGTCAGAGAAAGAATAAGCAGTTTTAGCAGAAGTCACAGAACAACTACTCAGGTTTAGATTGGAACAGGAGGCTTCTGCACTCTGTTGTGAATGCTTTTCTGGACTCTGAAAACAGATTTTCACAACTTAAACAATCGCTGTTCTTTGAGTTTCACTTCAGATCTCACTGGAAAACTGCATGCACTCACTGTTTGCATTTTTAAAGACGCCTCCTCAGAATGCAGCCCTTCCCAGCTGGAAGCATTTTGGACTGTGTGAGATGGAAGGCTTTTTCAAGAACCACTGGGAATTATAATTTAAAATGTTTAGGATACAATTTTATCTTATAGAAACTGCTGCTGTTTACATACATATGCACAAGGATGCTTACCATAATTTAAAGCTATGATGAGTTCATAAAAAGGCTTGTGTATCTCACATGGACTAAAATAGCAAATTTATAACACAAAATATTTGTGTGGGGAGAAGTACTAGGCTTATCGAGAACAGTATCTGTCCTAAAAATTTCAGGCATAAATATTTGAGGCTTATTTACAGTTTCAAATCTATTTTTGGTATCTATGTACTGCATTAACAGTGGATGATCTTCATCTGTAACAGAAAACTGCACAGGGAGACAACTTTGTCATCAACAGACCTGTAAGTTCTGCAAGGTATTTAATTTATAATTTGTTCTGCTCCCTCAACATAGAACATCAAAAAGCAAAAATTAAATCACATAGCCTGAAACTGTTGATTGAAATAAAGAAAAAATGTCTTTATGTACTAATTTTCCCATATCAAAATAAGGGGAAGCTCCGAAGTTAAGCAAAAATGGTTCTAGAACAGAACTTGATACAGTAATTCATTTCAAATTGCTGCTTGTTCAACTTCAAAGCCATAGGAAAACAGAAGGCATCTAAATAAAACTTCTTAATTCTGTAACTCTTCCATGTATTAGATACATTTAACCTGTCTAACCAGTTACTCAGCCATGTCCAAATAAGCACAGTTCAAATAAGACACAATAGATTCATTTCACATGCTGCCACGTACAGCATTATGCAACCAGCCAGTAAAACTTTTCTGCAACAGGAAAACAAAGNTTTTTTTTTTTTCTCCCTGTTTTGCCCTGTTGCCAAAGGTGGTCACACATGCAGACAAGCTGACCATGTGTGCTCACCCCACTGCTGGAGAGGGTCGTGCAGGAAGCTCTGCAACCCAGATTTTTACCTGTTGGAGCATTTCTTCTGTAGCATTCAGCTTCAACTGATGCCCCTCAAGACAGATTTCTAAGTCCCGGATTTTCTCTCCTTGAGCTTCCACCTGGTCTGTGAGAACACTCACCTGTAATTGGAGAGGAGAAGCACAGTGCTACTGAACTGACTGTAAATAAGTTCCAATTACCTTATGCATGTAACATCCAAATGCACGTTTTGACAAGAAGTTGCCTTTTAAAGCCCTCAATGCTTTAATATTCCTGTGCACTGCAGCAACCTGCTCTACCAAGACAGAGTTTTGCAGCCTTACCTCTATTTTGCTCCAACCCCGCCCTCTCATCTCCCCTCCCCTGCAACTGCTTTGTTTTGATATAAAAAAAGAAAGGGCATTTCAAGAAGGGATGGAATGCTACCTATAGGTAAGCCTGGGTCCCTTCATGAAAAAGTCTGGAAAATTGGAAAGGAGCAAGCAAGAACAGAGGATACTGGAAATATTTTATGTGGTTTTGGAGAATGCATCACCATTTCTGCTGGCATTTCACTCCCTAAAACAGATAACTGTTCATTCCCAACCCAACCAATTGCTTCTTACAAGAGCAAAACTTTATTGACAGCTTACTTGTGTATAGCTATAAAGAATGCCATGAGTAAAAGGCAAGTTCTAGCTGTGCCAAAGTTCTATTCCAACAAAAATTCCCAGGCTTTGGCAAGCCAAAACATGAAAGCAAAAGCAGGGAGATACAGACAATGAACCCCAGGAAAAGAAAAAATAAGCAGTCCTGGTAAAGAACTGTGGGAATTGTGGTACAGAGAAGTGAGTGTGCAATCTAAAAAGCCCACCAGCTGAACCCAAATCTTGCAAAGCACAAAAACCTGCACCCAGGCTAACAGTAGAAAAATATAGAAAAAACCCCAGTGATAATTCTTATGTTAAGAAGAACATACACTCTGTATGTTCATTTTGACTATTTAGTTCTATAAAAAGCCTTGATTATTCTAGAAAAATATTGTCTAAAACAAACAATGGAGCCTAAGGTGTTTAAACTCCATTTTGCATTAACAAAAACTTATATATGCTCTTACATCCAACTCTGCAACACCTTTATTAATAAAACAAAATAAGAATGTACAGTATGTGGAAGTGAAATTTTAAGATATATCCACTAGGCAGCATGTCAAAAACCCCAATGAACAATCGAGTTCACTTCAGGGAAGCTGCAGAAGGAGAGACCTGCATTTCTTTTACCTGTAGACACAAAGTCAAGCATGCCTGAGAAAGACTATTTAATCTTTTTTCCATTAAAGTATTTGGCTGTAGCTTAGAGTGCAGCTGAACTCAGGATGAGAGGTGATAGGAAGGAGTGGGTGGAGGCAAATGGCAGGGGGACACATCCAAGCTGGGCAGGAGAACTCCCTGCAGGGAAATCTGCTGCTTGTCTACTTTGTTTTGCTCCCATCAAACGAGGGATGATACACAAAAACCTCCATGTGAGGTCAGAAGGCAAGAAGAAACAAACTGAATTCTCTCCTTCAGTGTGATGCAAATTCCAGAGAAAGAAAACCAGCTTTATTTAGAGCATCAGGTTAGGTTTAAATACCACTGCAACCTGGAAGGAAAACTCTGGATGTTAAATGTGACCTGCAAAGCAATTTAGTGGAAACTTAGCAGCTTTATAATCATGTGTTGGGTGTTTCAGCAGAGGCACAGCAGCCACTTGGAGCTCAAATTTTCCCCTCTGTCCGGGATCACATCTGCCAGACTCTTCAAGAACCTGTAGGCTGCACCCAGAACAAAATCCCAGTTTATGCTACACTGGCAATTCCATCTTGCCTTAGGAGTTCAGCACCTGCAACATTCAGCCTGTCAGCAATATATTTTCTGTAAAAGTGAGGGATATTGAACACTTAGCTAAAAATCGAGTGTTAGAAAGGTTTAAGAGTCTGAGGCAAGACTGGAGTGCTCCCAGCCTCACATTCTCTCCAGATTACAGCTATGGGCCAGTCACTGGTGCAGTTCAGCATCAGCCACAGAATAGAGGAGCTGTTCCCATTCCTTTGTCATCCTTCCTGCCACAGGTCACATCCAGCAGCATCCCTAGGGCCACAGGAACCCAGCTTGGGGCTTCCTGTGCTCCTCATATTTGAATGCCTGGACAGAAGAACCGGTGTAAACCAGGTCCTAAGCCCAGCTCCACCCTGGCATCTTTGTTGTTGTTGATGTTCATCTTCCAGACTGAGGTTTTAGTCTATCTTATTTGCCTGGGGTTTTTTGCAGTTCCACAGCAACGCTGTGCAGTGGGAAAGGAAAATGCATAAATATTGACTAAGCCTTTGGGTTTGATGGGGGGTGGAAGTGATGGGAGTAAAATGCATTTTGTAGTTCTGATTTTGCTCTATTCCTTCTAAGAGAAACCCTAGGCAGGTCCCAAAATGTGTCATAAAACCTTGTTTTGTACATTTGGCTGGGCTGCATTCCTGGGTGCCTGTTTGTGAGGATGAAGAAATAGTTACTGAAAATCTGCAGGACAAAGAGAGGGAAAGCACATCCTGGGCACTCTGCAGGGATTTACCAGCACCGGCCCTGTTAGATCCTCAAAAGCTGATGCACAGGGCATAGTACTGCACAGAAATGGGGGGAACAAAGGAGACCCTCACAGGTGCACCAGTTCCAGCCTCAGCTCTGCAGGGAACAGTTGGATTTGGCTCCCAATTGCCTCTTGTCCTGGGTTACAATGTAAAGATGTGTCCAAAAGTACGTTTTCTATCACCCTCTGTTGAAACAAAGTGGGGCAGTGATCCTTATCTCTGTGGGAGATACCCTCTGCTGATGAACCATCTGATAAAATCAGGTGGGGCAGTCATCTTTCTTTTCCATGACCCATCCTTCCTCCAGGAGATATCTCCTGTTAATGGGCCATGGAGTCCCACTGCACGGCTGATAAAATTCCATCATCCCATTGGGAGATGCTCCAGCCAAGGAGAAGAGCCAAGCATTTCCTACCTAGATAAAATCTGAGATTTGGAACACCAAGACAGCTTTTTCCACTGATTCCAGAGGAAAAGCAGACCCTTCCACATCATCACTGGAGCTTTGGAAGAAAACTGCACCTTCTCCAGGAGCACTGCTCCAACAGAAGCACATCTGTCACTGCAGGAGGATGCAGCCACCATGGAATGGGACTGCACCAACACCCTGCCTGACTGACGGGGGGCAGCTTGGATTCTCACTCTGGCAGTGGTTTTTATTTTGTACTATTGCATGCGTTTGTTTTTTTCTCTTTTCTTCCTATTAAATTGTATTTCTGACTTGAAATCTCTTACTGGTTTTGCTTTCAGACCAGTACACCTCTCCACTCATGAGCTGTTCATGCATGCAAGACATGAATGCACAGTGTGGAAAGTTGTTTGCTGTTACCTAGAGAATCAAGTTTTCAGCATTAACAACCACTTGATCAATAAAAGATGAGCTAATAAATATCAGTTGTAAAGGGAATTTCTAGCACACACTTAAATTCCAACCAGAAGATTGTTTTTCAGTCAGGTGGGTTTTTCCTAAATTTGGTAATAGCAACTTAGTTTAAGAGTAATGAAGAAAAGAAAAAAAAATCCAACCAAGCCAAAGCTTGCATCTCAAAACATTTATTGTTTATTTAACAACAGCAGTGAGGGTTCTGCTCAGCAGATGAACACAAGTGTGAGCAGAACATACAGGATAAGACATGTCTACAGAAACTTGTGACTGAAAGCAGGGAGAACACCTACCCAACACACTTCAGTTTTGTTTGATATAAATATATGTGCTTGTAATATGCATTTGAAAGCATGAAGGGAAGGGATATGCAAAGACCATTTAAATAATCTCCAGCCTCAGTTTTTAAAAAGCATGGAATGTACAGTTTAGTAGGAGCAAAAATACATGGAAAAAATATTTTTTTCAAGTTGTGCAACATGTGTTTTCTCTAGGAGAATTTACATGCGACACAGGATCTGTTTGAAAAAGGTAAACTGAGAAGCAGGAAACCTGCTAAAGCTTAGGCAAGCATTTTACTGTCAAATTTTCTCTATCCCTGTTCCCCTCCCCCTTAAGCTTTTTGATGATGTAAACAATTTTGGTGCAGCATATAAATAGGAAAAATCCCAGTTCTATCCACCTGCCAGTCCTCTGGTTCATTAAAAATGGTGGCACACAGAACCTAGAAAATTGGCAGGACCCAGCAAACCTAGAAAGAAAACCACCATCCCAGCAGTGGCCTGGGACAGAATTATTTTTAATCCCTTGGTTATCCTCCCACTTTTCCTGCTGATACACCCTCTCCTCTACCAGGTAACCCCACCATTTAGAGGGATTATACAGATTAAAAATTAATTCCTGGTTAAATATCAGTTACCTTTGGCAACCTGCTAACATTTGTTTAACAAAAAATACTCTACCACTTCAGCTTTTGTGCACTGAATATCAACTCTGCAGACAATATTCTTCTCTCTTTTGGACATACCTGCAGGATGAGGGACTCTTTATCACCTTCTAATCGTGCCAATCTTTCTTGATAAGTTTCATTATTGGATGAATGATGGTTCACCTGTGACTGGGAGGAAAGAAAAGTGCTATGAGAATTTTTACAGTTAAAGTTTCAAGCAACAGTTAATTCGAGTTTTGTACATTAAGCAGGTTTTGCAAGACAAAAAATATGAAAAAATGTGCGTATAGACCAGAACTGTTTATTTCATATGTATTATGCCTGTACTTAATGTACATTAAAAATTAATGGACACTAAAAATGTACCTTTTTTTAAAGTTGTATTTTGAATACTCTCTCATTTCCAGGGTCCAAGAGATGTAAATGAACAGATTGAAATTATTTTCTAGAAAATTATAATTTCAATGGAAAATACCACCTTACCAAACCAAACCCATTTAATTTGAAATATCTAGTCTCCACAGTCTTTTGCCAAAGTCAATGAATCCTGCATTTACTTTCGAGTGGTAAAAATTGCTATGGACATATTATTCCTAGAAATTACTGAAAGAAAACTAGATGTTTTTTATTAGTAATTAAAAAATTATTCAAATGATCAAATTCTTATCAGGAGATAAGACTCTACCCACCCAATCACTTCTGGATTTCTAAATGGCTCTAGGGAGCAAAACCTTCTAAAACATGGCCTGTCCTTAACTATTATGCCCTATGTCCTGTGGATTTTAATACTTCATATAGAATCACCACAATTAAAAAAAAATTTCTGCAGACTTATTGAAATTTGAAGAGTGTCCTAGGTTCATCCTGCACATGAAACATTGTGGGAGTGGAGCTGTTTGCTCAGAGCATTAAAGGAAAGCTGAGCCCCCAGAGGATGATTTCCCAGCTCCACTGCAGGCACTGCATTTCTGGCAGGGAACACAACACTCAGCCTGGCTTTTCAGCTAACAAAGGAATCCCATGAGCTCCCTCCAACTGCAGCTGACTGCTCATTTATAGCTCCTTGCACAATGGCACCAATAGAATTATAATCCTCCTGCCCAACTGCCCTTTCTTTTTCAACTGAATGATTGTGAACAGCTCTTTAAAAAAAAAAATTAAATCTATTTATGGCTTCTTGATCTATACTGAGGTCTACAGGCCCAAAGGTAAAAGAGATGCTGAAAACAAACATGGTGCTTAACTAAGTCAAATCAACAAATCAAATTTTTATACAATCAAAAGACACTGTTCAAGCCATAAAGTGCTGAACTAGATGTAAGTGTGGCATTAGGTACAAGTGTGGCCCCTTTACAAGCTGAGAGAAACTGAGCACCCTTGTCTCTGATTATTTTGAAAGAAATTGAGAGAATCACAATGAAAGATGTCTGAAGAGATCATCTGGTTCACTATTCTATCCTAGGACTGATGATTACTTGCAATATTCTTGTTTTGTTTCCTTCTAAAGACCTCCAGAGATGGAATTCACAGCTTCTCCATCTACTTCTTACCTACCCATCATTGGAGCATTTCTCTTAATGCCTAATCTGAATCATCCCTTCACCCTCATGGTTATCATACCACCATAAATTAAAAAATAGGTCCTTCCATTCACTTCAAAGATTTTTTACATATTTGAAGATTTTCTCTATATCTCTAGTTAGCAGTTCCCTCTCCATGCTATGAAAGAAAATACAAGTTTTTCTGTCTTTTTCTTACAGGTTAATTTTTCAAGGTTTGTTTTGTTGCTTTCTTTTGGTTCCCCTTCATCTGCTATTTCCCAACTTTAGAAATCAAATGCCCTAAGAGGAGACACAGGACTCCACTTGGAATTGGCTTTAGTGGTAAAACCTTTTCTCATACTCTCGGGCCATATTTCTATCCATATTAAACATAAAGTAAAATTAATATATTTTCAGTCTAGGACCCGTAACTTCCAGATCCCTTTAAAATGCTTTTATTCAGCTGCCAGCCCATTCTTCATTCTGCTTTTACTCTTTGTTTCTGCTCAAATGTGTAACTTGGAGCAAGTCTGCACTGACTTGCATTCTATCATTTATACTCTTTTCCTATGCATCTGTCTCTTATGTTTTAATCATGTCCTTTAGCATAGATGCAAGGCCTTTAAATCACCTCTAAATCCAATAACTTCTTTGTGCCTGTTCAAGGGGTCAACAAGAACACTGAAAACAGAATGTGCAGATGCTCAATCCTCACCTCACTTACCATCATCAAAAGAAGAACATGTTAACTCTACTCAAAATATACTTTTGTCACAAGTTTTTGACCACATAATAAGTACAACTAAGGTCCAAGACCTCACAGAAATGGCTCTAAATATGCAGGTGTGAGGTCAGCCAGAAAGGCCTCAGATAAGCACAGGAAGGTACAGCAGACAGAAAAATGACCTGCTAAATAAAAGTGTCTGATTGACATAGAGCAGTTGTTTGAGACTCATTAATTCTTTGTGACGTGTATAAAGACAAGATAAAACAGTGTAACATGAGCCAAGGCCATCTGTGGATGGCTGGAGTGCATTCTGCAGTTGTGAGAGTCAGGATTGAGAAGAAACTGGGCAAGCTGTCCCATGTGCCAGCAGCAACTGAATACAGGACCTACAGCACAAAGCACATCAGACCACACAGGGATCCAGTTGCTCTAATAAATAAACACTGGTCATGTGGCTACACAGGTCTAAAAGCCTGAATCTGCAGGATTTCCTTTAAAGCTGTTATTTCAGAAGATCCAGCATTAAAGACCAAAAATTGTTACCTGGGCTCGACAAACTATAAGCCAAATATGTCAGCTACGCCTCTTACAGTGAAAGAATGAGAGAGATTGCACAAAATATGTAAAAAAGTTGATGATAACACATGATAACAAAGTTAAAGGAAAAATATGCTAAGGCAAGGTAGCTAAAAATATGCTGATGGCAGCACCACTGCAGATAAAAAATCAACTACATGCCATAAATAGTTTGCCTACAGGAATCATAGAATTCTTATGTCTGGAAAAGAGATTGAGTCCAACCAGCACCGCCACCATTTTCCCCATTAAACCATGTCCTCAAGTACCACATCTACACATTTTTTGAACTCTTCTAGGGATGGTGTCTCCACCATTTCCCTGGGCAGCCCATTCCAATGCTGGACAATCCTTTCAGTGAGGAAATTCCTCCTGATGTCCAACCTGAGCCTCCCCTGGCACAGCTGGAGGCCGTGTCCTCTCATCCTGTCACTGTTTCCTGGGAGAAGAGGCTGATCCCCCCCAGCTCCCCCCTCCTGTCAGGCAGCTCTGGAGAGTGTTGAGGTCTCCCCTGAGCCTCCTTTAGTCCAGGCTCTCCTTAGTGAAGAGTATCCCAAATTTCCTGGCTCCCCCCTCCTGTCAGGCAGCTCTGGAGAGTGCTGAGGTCTCCCCTGAGCCTCCTTTTCTCCAGGATAAACAACCCCAGCTCCCTCAGCTGCTCCTCCAGACCCTTTATAAGTTTTATTGCCCTTCTCTGGGCTCACTCCAGCCCCTCCATGTCCTTCCTGAGCTGAGGGGCCCAGAACAGGACACAGCACTCGAGGTGTGGCCCCAGCAGTGCCCAGCACAGGGGACAGT